>KZ070297.1:10185-21221 GCA_002091845.1 Anopheles cracens
AGCTTTTAAATAATCTTCCGCTTTCTACGGCTCCATAGAGCGAAGGATCGAGGATGTTATATTGAATTAAAAAAAAACACAAAAATCAAGTTGAGGACAAGTGCCGAACATTACTAGTGAAATTGTGCTCTATTATGTTTCTTATAATTGATCTGAAACAATTGAATCGAAGTGATGGACAACTCTTTTTCTGTTTCCTTCTTTAAACACCACATTTGTTGACAGTTTATAGCGCCTGTAGTCTTTTTGTCCATCCTATTATTTTATAATGGATATGGTGAAAAACAAGCTAAGCCTAACTAAACAAATCATTTGTCTAGTTGTTTCATTTTTCAGAAGAATCACCAATTTGTGAAGGAAGATATATCTCTTCTCCAAAAAGACGGTATTGTGCGTAGAACATCTCAGGCTCAGGCTTAAGCAAGCATAGAACTTAGACTTAAGCGTAGAACTGCGACATTTCGAGAGTTGACTTGTTTTGAAATGCAGAAAAAGAATCGATCAATTTGACTTGTCGTTAATGTCGTCTTCAAAGTTTTTAATTCTGGATAAAAAAAATCTGTTTAAAAAGAAGTATTTCCCGCATCTTTATTCTTGAAATCCAAAATTACTGAGACTTTGAAACTGCGTTTACAGCAGGATATACACTCCGGATACGTTCGTCAGTTATGCCGCACTTTCTCTATTGTTTGAAACCCGCTTTTCTTCTATACAATGTACAGGTGAATACTGCCATTGAAATGAGTCTTCCAATACAAATGGAACTTTTATTGCCATAACAATTGTGAACCACGGCGCTACGCACAAAGAACATCAAAAACAAATAAAGCTCATGGCGTTTAAAACGAATCTAACGCACAACGAATGAGAGCATAACGCAATAACGCGAGTGAAAATAAAACATCTATCAAAAGAAGGCATCAATAAAACCCGAAACCCCTCTCACTGCCACTTCGGGGAAGCAAAAAAAAAATGAAGATAATTTTTATGTGACTACGGTACATTAGGGCACGGTTAACGATGCAGTGCGTTTTGAATATTTTGCCACCGATGGCAGCTGATGATAGAAATAATATTGTCTTACCCTCCGAGACTTACCTTTGATAGTGTTTCGCATGTTTTACCACCGTAAGTGCCATGCGTTTATGTTGGGTCTGGCAAGATTTTTAGATAGATTTTTTTCGAAGAAAACTTCTGCATGTTTTTGAAACTATAACTAGGCCACAACGTTTACCAACTTTGTTTGTTTCTTGTTATTTTTGTTACTATTTCTCAAACAACAATTACTGTTTATTCGATGATTCTCAAGCTTTTGGAAATTCTTTGCTTGGTATACATAGGTAGACCTTTAAACATGATCGTTATAGTGATTAAGAATAGGAATCAAATTTTAAATTTGTCATGAATCCAAGCCAGGAAAACTATTTCATTTGCTAAAAATATATAAACTGGAAATTTAGAATAAATAGTTCAATCCCTTATCGATTGCAGACTTTGTAGTGCTTCAAACTACAATAAATTAACTCCACTTGCTGAAATCTTCATGGCTTGGACGATCCATACAGGATTTCTTTCTCCATGTCCAACGTTGTTCGCAGCCATCGTTTATGGAGCACACATATAGCTCGTACCGAAACGTAGATCCAGGCTCCAGATCGTAGACTCCAAACACACGGAATTTGTGATTAAGCGAGAGAAAAACGAACCCGCAACAAATATTATAACGCATAATCGTAATAATAATAATCACACTCCACGGGAGGGCCGACCGTAAGCGACCCGAGTTGAACAATCATCCGGGCAGCACATGTAAAGAAAACTCCGCTCCCGGTTGAGAAAGCCAAACCCGGCGGGTCAAAATAAAAGGAAAAAAACGACGTCTCATGCCGAAACTAATCCTGGCCAAATTGTACTGCTGGCCGGCAAAACCCCAAAACCTGGTACCGATCGTTGTGGGTTGTAATGATATAATTTTTTCTCTCTTCTTTTCGGTGTGTGTGCGCGTGTATGCAGTCGATTTCAAGCCGGACGCGTCGGGCAGCTTCCGACGAGCAGCAGCTGCGTCGTCCGGCTCGGAAAAGACGATGTAAGGAATGCTGATAGTTGTTATCTTAGAATCTCGGTGTTGATGTTCGCACTCCCTGCCCGGGGTTCGGTTACCCTGCAACCAGGCGGCAGCGCCCGGCGCTAGGACCCATCTGTCGTACGTTTCGTTCCAGCTGGTTTGAGGTAACAGATTTGCCAAGAGTGCCATGCTGCTGTTCTAAAGACCATCACGAGTTGATTGCGGCAGACGATTTGGGTTTCGGGTGCGGTTTGGGCCGCTTGTTCCGGCAAATTTGGATGGCTATTGTTTTGCCTGTTAACACCTTGTTGTACTTTGCCGGGGCTGGATACTTCAGCCCGCAACAGGTGTGTCATGAATCAATTAATGCTGACAATGTAGATGGAGATAGTGTTTCGCATGTTTTACCACCGTAAGTGCCATGCGTTTATGTTGGGTCTGGCAAGATTTTTAGATAGATTTTTTTCGAAGAAAACTCCTGCATGTTTTTGAAACTATAACTAGGCCACAACGTTTACCAACTTTGTTAGTTTCTTGTTATTTTTGTTACTATTTCTCAAACAACAATTACTGTTTATTCGATGATTCTCAAGCTTTTGGAAATTCTTTGCTTGGTATACATAGGTAGACCTTTAAACATGATCGTTATAGTGATTAAGAATAGGAATCAAATTTTAAATTTGTCATGAATCCAAGCCAGGAAAACTATTTCATTTGCTAAAAATATATAAACTGGAAATTTAGAATAAATAGTTCAATCCCTTATCGATTGCAGACTTTGTAGTGCTTCAAACTACAATAAATTAACTCCACTTGCTGAAATCTTCATGGGCAAGATGCTCAGCTTCTTCCAGATGATGCCCGTTCAACCTTGAGCAAGAGCAACCACCACCGTGCCAACCGCAGTGGAAGCAGCAGCGTGTTGCCTCCATTCCTAGCATACCGACCGATGCTTCCAACGCCCGACGTCGGGGGCGAGTTGTTGTTGCTGAATGATAAAACGATTTGCTCCCGTAAGCATGTGGTCAAGGTGTTAGGTTCTTCCTCGAACCCGAGCCACCAGAAGAAGTTATTGCTGGCGCTGCGTTGCGACCTGCGTGCCGGCCCGTGTGGTGGGTAAAAAAAAAATGAAGATAATTTTTATGTGACTACGGTACATTAGGGCACGGTTAACGATGCAGTGCGTTTTGAATATTTTGCCACCGATGGCAGCTGATGATAGAAATAATATTGTCTTACCCTCCGAGACTTACCTTTGCTCGGTTTAAGCGTTGTGGTTGTGATGAAGATGTGAAGGTTAGTTTGACATTTACAAAAAAAAAACGCCCCACGGGACGGGAGGTTCGCGAACGCGTTCCACGAGATCGGTTTCAAATTCTTCGCCCGATTAAACAACTAATGACGCGGTACAACATGCGGCCACTCGTGGCGTGCGCGTTGTCATGATCGCCTTTCAACGCGGTCGCGGAGATTTGTTGATACGCTGGGACCCGTGTGGGAACCGTGCCACGTTCAGTTATTTGCTGCCCGTATCAGTCGGGCCTGCTGCAGCCGTTCGGATGGATCGTGTTGAGTCATTTTTATCCTGGCCTGCTGATGAGAGCGGTGATTTAGTTTTTTGCGCAGTTTGCTACTCATATTGTGACAACACTATAATACTGGTTCAATTTGGGTTAAATGCATTGTATTTAATAATTGACAATATGTTTTTTAATCTAGTGTTTTTTTCGTTAAATATCTAATATAAATTAACAACCGTGTGTGTATGCATAAAATCTTATACTTAATTCCAATGGTTGTTTCTCAAGACTCCAAAACTTTTTATTGAAAGCTATACCATTATTTTCATCAAGTTTTTGGTAGGTCAAGATAACACAGACTTTTGATTCATACAATTTTAAGCTAATCAGAGCTTCCCAATGTATTGATGTAATTCCATCGTCACTCTCCAGAAGGGAGCCAAGTTATGGTGATATAAATAAGTCTAGTAAGCCGTTACAAGTCATGGAATATGGTCGTGCATGCAGATGCATCGTTACTATGGCAAATAATTGGAAAAATTAAAGCAATTTAATTTTATTGAAAAAAAGATACATGATTCCACTACAAACAAAAGATTGTAAAAAATAGTCTCAAATAAAATGTGATCATTGAAACATCAGAACAGAGCAACATCTCTTTTTCATCGGTTTTGTCCTGGGCCTACCTGATTTTATTTTCAACACACTAATTTTGAATAAATTAAGTCAATCAAGTGCATTTTCTTTGGTTTTATAAGAGCAATTTTAAAATTTTTACATCACACAATGTGCGATAATTTGATTTTGTATGTATAAAATTAATTTATTAGCATTCTTTATACGGGTGGATTGTAGAAAAAGGGCATAGTATTCAATTTGTGCAACATTTACCAAAATTGTAATATTTCGTTTCTTTAAAAACACATAAAAAATGTGTTAGCTCTTGCTTAAATAACCAACAGCTTAAACAAATAAACTTATCCATCGCGTTTCTTCGTCTATTCGGGCGTACGAAAGCCGGAGATTAAAGATTAAATGGTGCAATTTTACACCTCATGATGAGCGATCAATGGCAGCGAGCGAGAAAGAGAGAGAGAGAGAGAGAGAGAACGTGAGCACGACAGATGAAAAAAAAAAACGAATCTATCGAATAATAACCCAAAGGATCATCTGAAAGAGCACAATAACAACAACACCAACAACAAAATACAATATATTTTAAAAGATCGCGGTCATTGTTGGCTTCACAGTCCCGGGCAGAGCAGGCCCGATGACGGTGTCGATTCCGTTGTCGCACGTCCAGCAGCGCGCCCCACGGGACGGGAGGTTCGCGAACGCGTTCCACGAGATCGGTTTCAAATTCTTCGCCCGATTAAACAACTAATGACGCGGTACAACATGCGGCCACTCGTGGCGTGCGCGTTGCCATGATCGCCTTTCAACGCGGTCGCGGAGATTTGTTGATACGCTGGGACCCGTGTGGGAACCGTGCCACGTTCAGTTATTTGCTGCCCGTATCAGTCGGGCCTGCTGCAGCCGTTCGGATGGATCGTGTTGAGTCATTTTTATCCTGGCCTGCTGATGAGAGCGGTGATTTAGTTTTTTGCGCAGTTTGCTACTCATATTGTGACAACACTATAATACTGGTTCAATTTGGGTTAAATGCATTGTATTTAATAATTGACAATATGTTTTTTAATCTAGTGTTTTTTTCGTTAAATATCTAATATAAATTAACAACCGTGTGTGTATGCATAAAATCTTATACTTAATTCCAATGGTTGTTTCTCAAGACTCCAAAACTTTTTATTGAAAGCTATACCATTATTTTCATCAAGTTTTTTGTAGGTCAAGATAACACAGACTTTTGATTCATACAATTTTAAGCTAATCAGAGCTTCCCAATGTATTGATGTAATTCCATCGTCACTCTCCAGAAGGGAGCCAAGTTATGGTGATATAAATAAGTCTAGTAAGCCGTTACAAGTCATGGAATATGGTCGTGCATGCAGATGCATCGTTACTATGGCAAATAATTGGAAAAATTAAAGCAATTTAATTTTATTGAAAAAAAGATACATGATTCCACTACAAACAAAAGATTGTAAAAAATAGTCTCAAATAAAATGTGATCATTGAAACATCAGAACAGAGCAACATCTCTTTTTCATCGGTTTTGTCCTGGGCCTACCTGATTTTATTTTCAACACACTAATTTTGAATAAATTAAGTCAATCAAGTGCATTTTCTTTGGTTTTATAAGAGCAATTTTAAAATTTTTACATCACACAATGTGCGATAATTTGATTTTGTATGTATAAAATTAATTTATTAGCATTCTTTATACGGGTGGATTGTAGAAAAAGGGCATAGTATTCAATTTGTGCAACATTTACCAAAATTGTAATATTTCGTTTCTTTAAAAACACATAAAAAATGTGTTAGCTCTTGCTTAAATAACCAACAGCTTAAACAAATAAACTTTACAATTATATCTTCTGATTGAAATATGCTTCCAGCCCGTGTCGGTCGATGATGATAGTGCCGATGCGACGATGATTACCATCAGCCGATCCGTGCAGGAGACGAGCCACTCACAAGCGCTGGATTGCATCAAAATCGAATCAACAGAATCGTCCCCGCTGTCACTCAGACAAGCGCAAGTAAAGACAAGCCGGACCGGCGGTGAATCCTGCCCGGGACCTGCGGCACGAACGCCCCGATCGAACAATCGAACAACCGATGAAATCGACCAAGAACAACATCCACCGTCCCGGACACAATCGAAAGAAACGAATCATTTTGAATATTCTATCGACAACAACTATAATAATATTAAAAAAAAACAACATAATCTACAGTTCCGTTTTGGAGCAGTTTTTGTGTCTTTGTGCGCGTGTGTGTGTGTGTGTGTGCTGCTAACTTTCTTGCCACAAGTCAAGCCCTGGCCGGTGGGGCCGAAGAAATGGGGCAGAAAACAACGGGCCGCAAACTATCTGCGCGCATAAAACCTTCGCCCGGCGCGAAGACGCGACGGCGTAGACGGAGAAATTTGAATGCTACCGAATTGTTGGCGGAGTGTGCGCCACGTTTTATCGGTACGAGACCCCCGAGACCATATTTATGTTACATGCGCTGCCTCTCCCCTTTCTGCACCTCAAAAATGTTTAATGTTTCGCCTTTTTGTTTTGTTTTGCGTGCATCCGATTGTGCGGCTAAACATATACGGCCCTATTGTTTGTTGATCGTTTCATTTCGATTCATTCCTGATCGAACCCAGACGAGGAGGAGGGCGCGGTTATGCGGTTATGCTGTCCGGGCTACCGCTATGCTTCCGTCCTGCTGGGAGGGTAATATTTCGTTTCTTTAAAAACACATAAAAAATGTGTTAGCTCTTGCTTAAATAACCAACAGCTTAAACAAATAAACTTTACAATTATATCTTCTGATTGAAATATGCTTCCAGCCCGTGTCGGTCGATGATGATAGTGCCGATGCGACGATGATTACCATCAGCCGATCCGTGCAGGAGACGAGCCACTCACAAGCGCTGGATTGCATCAAAATCGAATCAACAGAATCGTCCCCGCTGTCACTCAGACAAGCGCAAGTAAAGACAAGCCGGACCGGCGGTGAATCCTGCCCGGGACCTGCGGCACGAACGCCCCGATCGAACAATCGAACAACCGATGAAATCGACCAAGAACAACATCCACCGTCCCGGACACAATCGAAAGAAACGAATCATTTTGAATATTCTATCGACAACAACTATAATAATATTAGATTGCAATTTTTCACTGAAATCTAATTATTGCACGGTGCGCTGTCCGCTCGCTGGCTCGCGAAGGCATAAATCGAGTCGCACGGGAAGGTAGAACGAAACAGAAAAAAAAAAACAGAACGAAACGAAATAGTGTCCGAACCCCAGGTCCGAACCCAGGTACCCCCCAGGTCCGGCAAACGGAAAAGCAATCGAAGTAACCGAAGGTGTCTTTCCGCAGTGCGGGAGGGCGAGTTCTTGCCCGGTCGCGGACGATTTTTCAAGAGCTGATAAGCGAGTGAAAACGAAATTCAATAATGGAATCTATGGACCTAACATTAGCATGCATGGAGTCCCCCCGAAGGGTGGGACAATTAGGGTTTAGGGACAACTATGGGAGAATGCAATTGTTTTATTCAAGGAATTCAGTTGGGTTGTTGCTCTTCGGAATCGCAGATCTTATGAACTAAGCACTGTATTTAAATTATCTTGTTCATAGTTGTAAACACGTACTGTAACTCTTGAACTCAAAATGAGCCACTTTGAAAGAGCATTGTTTTCGAAACATCATTTTGCATTTAATCAAACAGTTTACAGACATTTGGCAAACATATCAATAATACCACTATCATTTGCCGGTCTCAAGATACAATCCTTTAAGCAGATGCAAAGTAGATGGTAGAAAAGGTTTAAATACATTTTTGTGAAAGTGCACATCGTAATAAGGAGTTTTTTTCTAACATTCTATAAATCATTGTAATATTCTTTTTAAAAGCGATGTCCCTGCCAACCTTCATTTTCAACATGTTGAATAGCAGTTCCCTCCAAACTTATGATCGCTTTAACTTGCTCACTGTTAATGCATCTTAACGACACTATTCCACCTTCAAGTCTAACTTTTTTTCTATTTATAAGATGTTTCTAGGATATTTCAGCATATGAAGCGTCTTAACTAGATAAATAACATTAATTGATTCACTAAACTTTTCGACCTAACTGATTCAATCAAATTTTTGTTTACCTTCTTGATCTCCAAGCAAATATAATACATATCACAACAAAGCATCCAAAACCGAAACTATTCCAGAGAATGAAAAAAACCGAAATAAATCTTCACCAAAACCCCCCGTTCGATATAATCCCACATGCATCCGAGCGCTGTCCATTAGAAAATGGGAATAAAAATCGAAATCAAAACTATATTCCCCAAACGTGCCGTGACCGCAAAGCCGCTCCGCAAGTCCGTGTCGGAAAGTGGATCAAAAGAGGCACCACCCAGCGTCCCTCATCCCGGCAATAATTAGCCCAATAATAGCCCGGGCTCGGGGTTTTGAATGTGAAATATTTATATCAATATTATAATTAAACCTGTCATCTCGCCAAAGCTCCGTCCGAAGCTGTCGATGTCGCCGACACGGGGATGCAATCGATAACGAAAGTGGGGGGGGGCGGGATGTTCGCCCGGGCGGTTGTGTCTCCCGGCCAGGTCCGTCCAGCTGGGTCCAGCCACGGCACTGTAATTTAATCGGCCTGGTCGCTTATTATCATATTACTCAATTGATGTAGATTTGACACACGTCAAACGAGTTGGCGGATGAAACTTTGTGTAAATTATAACTAAACGATTATAATTGTGTTGTCACGGGGCTGCTGCTGCTGCTGCTGCTACTGTCTGACGGAGTGCAGCATTCCATTCCATTCCGTGTGCCGGGATTTGTGCATTATGTTGTATTTTATTAGATGCCGGATATGGACCGACGTGCACACACACACACACGGGCGATGCATTTTGCCGGAATGGCACCGCACCGATAAATACCCCGTTAGAAATGAGTGTCGGACTAGTGCTTCGGCCGTGTCTCGCCGTGTGTCCTGCTTGCTCCTTTTCTCTCCGCCATTGAATCGGACCGACGAGGAAGTGATCTAAATTTGAATAATAATCTCATTGCCAACACACACACACACACATGGCTCGTATGGCTTCATCGGTGGTCCGGCATAAATGAGCACTGCATAAATATGGTGAGCCAGGCGCGCACGGAGCGGAAACAGCGTGTGGGGTGGATTGCACATTTCGATAGGTTTATATTATTTTCGTGGGCGTGAGTGGTTGGTGGGTGGAGGGAGGCACAACAACGGGGGTAGCGGGGGCATTGCATTTCGCCGGGAAATAGATGCAAATTAAAATATTTGCGGTGTGAAATGTCACACAGATGTCTGCTTAAATCGGGCGGAATGTGTCACGGTGGCCGCTGGAAGGAAATTATTTTGCGAAATCAATTCGTTAATCGTCGAACCGGATCGGAAGTGGGCTGGTACGGTTCCGGGCCGGACTGGCGGTAATGCCTGTGCGATCGAATATTGTATCGTGCCGGTGAGAAAAGAGAGTTTCATGTTAGTATATTGAATTGCGATAGAGCTTTTTTTTGTATTTTCGTTATTAAATAATAATATTTTTCGACGACGTGAATACAGGGTTTTTCAGATGATAAGGCAAGGAAGGCAACATTTATCACAAACGCAGCACATGATATGGCAACTGCGTCAGTAACTGACGCAGTTGCCATATCATGTGCTGCGTTTGTGATAAATGTTGCCTTCCTTGCCTTATCATCTGAAAAACCCTGTAATTAAGCTTTCTAATATAAAGAACAGTTGTTCAGAATTTTTGAAATACAATATAAAAAATATGAAAAATAGTACTATTAACTGTTTTTATTTGAAAATTCAAGTGTATAACCCTCAAATATATTCCAAGCGTTTCTATTGAAGCATTTTAAGCAAATAAGTTAACAAAAAAACATACATAATATTGGTCAAACATGTTGCTGAACTAATTCAAATCTGTCGATAGTCAGACGATAAAAAACATAGGAACATAAAACATTATCATCGTGTTAGAACCTTGCTAGTATTAGACTTATGTGTCGGTCTTATGAACTTCTCAGATTATTCAAATATAAAGGCCTATGTATTAATAAACATTTTATGATAAATGCCATATCATTTGAGATGTCGCTTCGCATGAAACATATTATCAAGGTATTCATATCGTTTTATGTTGAAAAGGTGAATTTTTGAACTTGATAAACATTTGAACAAAATTAAGTCTTCTATATACGAGAAGATAAGATACATTTTAGTATTTTCAGTAGCTAAACCATGTGCAAAAAATAAGCAAAAAAATGCGAATTATTCACTTCCTCTATATTTTATGCACCGTCACATATGCTCTGTTCGCGTTCACACGAGAATGGGTTAGGGAAAATAAATTATGAAACACTCGAATGCACGCACAATCACCGCCACATATCATCGTTCGAAGATGTCTCAATCAGTCAATTACAACAACAAAAAAACAGCAAGAAGAAAAAAACAATTGCATACAAAATCATTGCCACCAACACTTCCACGTGCGACCTGACCCTTCTATTACGCACATTTAAGCGTATAAATGGCTAACTGCAGCTCCAGTGCATATAATATTCCGTTTGAGTAACAATCTCCTTACACCACCGGTGGCAACCGGTGGGTTGAAAGCTAGGGAGAAGTACGTAACTAGCGCGTATAAACGTATTCAGCGTGTATGACAGCTAGACGATGTGAAGAATGAAAAAAAACAAAGATTGTTGACCAAAAATATCATACATTAGTACGGAAAGAAATAATACTTTCCGTATGATATTTT
>KZ070299.1:277-12323 GCA_002091845.1 Anopheles cracens
GTTTCGCCCCGCAACCGCGTCTCCGTCGGTTGCCATGCTCGCAAAGCGATCAACGGAGCGTAAAACCGGACATCAGAAAGTAATTCGTGGAACATTCGCACCGCCATTTGCCTGCGCCAAGCGCCGCTTAAGCCAGGTGTAGAAGAATTTGCACAGAAATTCCAATCGCAGCGAATCGAACCAACCCGACATGGTGGGTTGCTCCACACACACACACACACACATGCTTCAAATTCAAATCAATCAGCTGGAATAGCTCCACCGTTCGTTTCCTCATTGCCCCTTTTCGGTTTCGGTTACCTGGTCCTCCCTACAAAAAAGAGAAAAATAAAATACGAAAACAAATTAATAACATATCAGATTATTTATTTCCTCTCCTCCGTTCGGTGGGGTTTCAAACAGGGATTTGCCCCCTGTGCGCGGTAGGAAAGCGATCGCTGGCGATTTTACGCCGTAGCGATCGGTTCCGTGCGCGCGAAACAGTAGACATCAACGCGGCGCGTTAATTAAAAGACACGAACCCTGCTTCCGAAAGGGAAATCACTTTTCTTCGGTGAGGCCCGAGTGGAGGGGGGGGAGGGACGTGTTGTGATCCGAAGCGCGGGATACACGGTGGTGACCGTTGCGCAATCCGCTTTCCGCGGCAAAGTGTCCCGAAACAAAACCGAAAAACCTGTTTTTTTTTGTCCTAGGTCGGGAGAAGCTTTTTCGGAGCGATGGTGGCAGCAGAAAATAAAAACGGGAGAATTGAAACTGAATGGCGCGAACCCTTCGGCTGGAGAAAAAAGGTGGGAAAGTGCGGTGGTTGATAAAAATCCCTACTCCCCTAGCAAGCGTCTTTGTGGCCGTTTCCTTTCGAGCGTTTCTTCCTGCCGTGAGTAGCGTTTGAATGGCGAAGCGTTAAACGAATTCACACAAAAATCCAAGCATCGCCCTCAGAGCGGGTATGGGCAGCGTGTGGGCCGATCGGTTGACGCACCGGGTATATCAGGTTAATGGTGCAGTAATGTGGTGTCGTTGGGGTGTTTTTGGTTTTCGCTGCTGGTGCTGTTGTTCAATGGTTGTTGTTAACGCCGTGCGCCTTCTGTTTTGCCTCCTTTTATGCGCGAGCGGTTGCGCAACAATCGCGACGGGAGCAAATGAAAACGGTTCGCTGGGTTTGGTGGCATAATTAACACAAAAAAAAAACCGAGTGGAGGGGGGGGGGAGGACGTGGAGGACGTGATCCGAAGCGCGGGATACACGGTGGTGACCGTTGCGCAATCCGCTTTCCGCGCCAAAGTGTCCCGGGAACGGTGGCGAAACAAAAACCGAAAAACCTGTTTTTTTTTGTCCTAGGTCGGGAGAAGCTTTTTCGGAGCGATGGTGGCAGCAGGAAAAAAAAACGGGAGAATTGAAACTGAATGGCGCGAACCCTTCGGCTGGAGAAAGGGTGGGATAAAGCGGTGGTTGATAAAAATCCCTACTCCCCTAGAAAGCGTCTTTGTAGCCGTTTCCTTTCGAGCGTTTCTTCCTGCCGTGAGTAGCGTTTGAATGGCGAAGCGTTAAACGAATTCACACAAAAATCCATACATTCTGTGGCACTGTTGCACGGCGGTGTATAGCTTCCTTGGTGCATTTCTCCCTTCCATTCCCGGCTCGGCTTCCAGACACACGCGAGAGTGCTTTGTGCAAAGGGGGACCAATTTTTCTTACAGTACCGGGCAGGTGAAAGTGGGAGTTTCTTCTCCGTGATCCGAATGGATAAACTCCCTCCGGGAGTTGGAGAAGCATAAAAGGATGTGTGTTTCTTTTTGTTATACACTTAAACTACATTGCCGTTCTTCATTCCACCAGTGTACGAATAAACACGCACGACTTCGTGGAGGAGAAATTTAAAGAAAACACCAAACCCAACCGTCGAAATGGATTTCAATTTTTCACTTTCGTTTTCACTGCCATCGTTCACGCACCGTCCCCCAAAAAAAAACCTCCCGTGGAGCCACCCCGCGAGCCCATTGTTCGGCGGGGTGCATTTGTAAACAATAAGAAACAATTTGAATGACAATAAAACGACATGTCGCTGTTTCGCTTATGGCCCTCTCAACCTTGTCCCGGGAAAGTGTCTGGCTCGTCCCGTTCCTTTCGCTCACTCTAAAAGCATAGCGGATTGAAATGAGATGCAAATTGTATCGGTGCGCCGGTGGGCCATTGGCCCCGCCAGAGGGGGAGGCTGGACAACAGCAACAAAAAGGAAAGCTGTTGCACCGGGGAGCCTGCAACTCGGGCGCGGGACGCCTGATGAATAGCAAATCTCGCGACGCTCGATCGAATCGATCCGTTTGCAAATCCGCATCGGTGATCGCCATGTGCGCGATCTGGCTCCAGCACGTTCTCCGGGCAGATCTGCATGTCGTGCACGTATGATTGGGCGAACTTTCTGCTGTTGACGACGACATGGCGGTATTGCATTGCTCTGTGAACCCATTTTGAGGACCGCAACTTGCGTGTCGGACTGATGTCACATTGTGTCACTGTTTGGCACTTTTAGGTCTTTCGCTTATTAACATATCGGGTGAGTAGAGCTTTGCTCACCCGATATGTTCTGTAGACAGTGTTGTAGAAATACAGCACTGGTACGGGTACGGATCCGACGCCTCTCGTAGGATACTTAGGCTCAGACAACAGCAACAAAAAGGAAAGCTGTTGCACCGGGGAGCCTGCAACTCGGGCGCGGGACGCCTGATGAATAGCAAATCTCCCGGCGCTCGATCGAATCGATCCGTTTGCAAATCCGCAACGGTGATCGCCATGTGCGCGATCTGGCTCCAGCACGTTCTCCGGGCAGATCTGCATGTCGTGCACGTATGATTGGGCGAACTTTCTGCTGTTGACGACGACATGGCGGTATTGCATTGCTCTGTGAACCCATTTTGAGGACCGCAACTTGCGTGGCGGACTGATGTCACATTGTGTCACTGTTTGGCACTTTTAGGTCTTTCGCTTATTAACATATCGGGTGAGTGGAGTGATTCCAGTCTGTGTTCAAAGCGAAAGTGAATAATAATCGCTTATGTCACGTAAGGTTGCAAGTGTCACGAGCGGGTTTATCCCTGAAGAAGTGATTATTGGTTTGAAAGACTTATTCCAGATTAAATCGTCTATTCTACAGTTCGGTTTAACACCACTGGAAAAGAAATGGTTCATATCTTGGTTATTGTTCCACATCGAATACTCTTCCAAATATTCCATTATATTCCATTATATAATAATGGAAAACAGGTTTAAGATATCGAAAAATAACCACTTTAACACCGAGAAGTTATTTCAAAAGTCGTCTTTACTTGCACTCTCTGTTATTTACAGTAAATGTTGTTGAATACTAGCTGATTTAACCCGGCTGTGCCAAGATCACTTTTAATGTAATGACTTTAGTGCGATAGAACAGGTCCAGGTCCTAATTCTACGACTTGCCGACTTGGTACTCTTACTCCAGACAGTTTCAAAATGATCCGAGAAGATCGTTTGATCCGAGAGATCGAGCACGCCGTTTTACAGAAGAAATTGGTGGAACAAAAGCATTCTTGAATGCGTCAATTATAATACAATGTAATTGGTGACCCTGCCTACATACAGTTTGGTAGGTACTCTATATGTTGCGACATTGGCAACAGGTTTCTTTCACCGGGGGAGTTTTTGAGCTGACAAGAGACTTTTGTCAGCACAACATTTATTAATTTTCACAAATAAATACAACAAACGAATTAGAAACGCGCTGTTATCGTCGCACGATACGCTCTCGCTCGACCTTATCTCGCTGCTTATCTCTCCTGGCTCTTCTTCCCCTTTTCTTTTCCTGGACCGGGGTGTTAGTTCTTACACTTTTCGGACCCGAACGGACGAGACGATCCTGTCTTCGCCACTATCGCTGTGTATCGGCAGCGCCCTCTTCTGGTCACGGACTAAACTACTTCTGAGTAGTGCAGGGCTCGACGGAACCGTTAATTATTATTAACACTATAGGATAGTATGGGATTCTTTACTTTCAGCAGACTTCAGCAAGCTATGCATAATCCACTGACTCAAATGGATAAAATATCTTCAATATTGCAACAATATCTCCTATCTAATCCTATATATCTGATAATCATCACAGGCTGGTTCGCCAGTATAACCAGATGACAGGTATAAATGTGTATTCCCTCTGTTATAAATTGCACTAAAAGAATATCTGATAATCAAGATATAAATCTTGTTGAGCTTGTAGTTTTTTTGTTGTTGTATCGTTCATCAGAACAAACATCTTTTCGATCACTGCGGAACACTCCCTTCAGGAATGACTTTCACACGATCGTAAAAATGTCGTCATTTCACGTACAAACGCAACAGAAAAAAACTTATTCTCCCACCCAGTTGGTTCGGGCGAGCCGGATATACAGCTTCCCTCATCCGTCTGGCAGGTGGCTTTAAAGTTTAATGGCTTTCAAGTTTAACCAAACCAACCGTCCTTTCCACTGACCATAAAGTTCATCGGCGTCGTTTGCGGCAAAGTTACACTAAAACTTCTCGCTCCCAGCGCAACCTTTTAGCCAAACCCCAGAAAGGTTAAACTCACCCGGCAGGGTAAAGAGCGTTGCTCGAATCCATTCCTTCGTTATCGGATTAACGAGATCGAGCAGGGAAGGAGACAAAAATCTGATTGACGACCGGCGATGGACTTGTGGTCGAAGCAGGCCGGCTGGCTAGTGCCGTAAAAGCTAGGTGGGGTGAGGCCAAGCAGCTAATGGAAGCGATTCGTGTCGTTCGACATGCAAAAGCTGTCCTTTTGACGTTGCATCGCGATAAGATTCTACTAGAATCTCCCACCGGGAGGGATATTACGAGATCCGGGTTGGGTCTTGCACAGCAGAACTGGTCGATCGAATGGACGTGCGAATCAACAGACAGACAGAAACCGACAACGCGCGTTACGACAACGATGGATGCACGATTGCGTATCACTGAGCCGCAACACTGCTCCAGATATCGATTTTCATCACATTTAATTGCACGCCACGCGAAACCGGCGGTGCGACCCGTAATCTGGTGCCATTACCGAAACGGCTCGGCTGACCAACTGACCTGGCGACGCCGTTTCGCGGATCGCTATGCGGATGCGGAAGCGGACCGTTCGCCCCGTTCACGTGTCATGTCACGGCGATCGAGCTTTCAAGAAACTGGCTTGGGTTTTACGAGCACCACTTTGGCGTTTCGTTGCGTGGTGTCCAAACGATGGATCGATCGGATCGACTCGACCTTGCGGGTAATAATTGGGCGTTGTAAATTTGCACCCGTTTACGGTGGCGACGATTGCAGAAGGCTATCCACGCGCCGGTTTCGGGGCAGTAGGATCGGTGGGCAAAAAAAAGACTTGCTTCTCAACACTTATGAGTTCTTTGGAGGTTATTTCTTCAGTTCCTTATAACGTCAGCACAAGTCTGTACGGTTTTATTACGGGCGTTTAAATTTTATAGTATTTACAACTCTTTTCTCTTTTGACAACATCATGATTGTCTTCTTTTCGTTTAGATCCGGGAGTAAGGTACGAGTTTAAGACAACACTGTTTACTTTCCCTTCCAGAGAGATCTTTCGAAAGGTTTAAAGAGATCTAATGGGAAGGTCAATCGTCTTCCCATGATCGAGAAGCTATCAATCATCCGGTGCGATTGAGATACAATCAACATATCTCGAGACTCTTGATGCTCGAAAGCATTCCAACAAGAGTGAGAGAGAGAACATCAACACCAAGCCACCCTCGCCGAGAAACGCACCCCGAGGTGAAGGACAAAATGGCAAGGTTTAGTCGCATGAAGTGCATCGCCGTCAGGTTTACCTGCTGACCCACGTCCGGCCGCGAAGAGAAAGATCCGGTCTCTATCGGAAGAAGTCATCGAACCGAGCCGGGTGCCGCGATTCGGTCAACGATACCCGGCCCGGACCGGATGATTTAATTGCCGATCGATTGCGACACTCGGCCATTACGAGTACGGGCATAGTTGCCTGACGCTGGTCCCCGATGGAGCCGTGCGCTCCAGGCGCAGGTTGATTGGTGTGCAATAAAACCGGTACCGGACCGGGTCGGGTCGAGGTTTTCACTTTCTCTTCACGATCGGCCATCTGCCGCCGATCGATCCGGGAATCGGCGACGCTGGTGGCGATATTTTCGGGAGCACCCTGTTCGCTTAGTCCGAAGCGGTTGGGGCAGCGATTGGTTCGTAAATTTCTCCTTTCTTGGACGTTTTACACTCAGTCTCGTCCTCGAAATGAGGCGGATGATTGATTAATCTCCTTCTTTGTTGGCACGAGAACCTCAAGTAGATCTAAACCTGCCATTTCTGACTTTTCATTGGGTTGATTACATCCTTAGCCTGGATAAAAAGTTCTGATTACGATCCAGTTGAGATTTGAACCTGTACAACCTGTAAGACGTATGTAAGACGTTACGTTCACGCACATAACTATGATCCAAGAAACTCACCAAACATCTGTTGACACTAATATGGCTAAATTGGAAAGTTCTATTCCGACTGGTTCACACAGAATACTTCATGCACCACGAAACGTTCTGTTTAATACTCTAGCGTTGCCAACGCACAAGGAGACTATGACTGCTATGATGTTGAATGTTAAGTTGGCACAGCATACTTCGATGTATATTCGTTGCATACTCAACACTACCCATCCTTGAGATTGACCAGCCATTGGGCTTAGGGCGTGGCTTCCATACATCGTGTCATTCGATAAATACTTCCCTCATTGGGGAAAACCCCAACGATCGGTTCGGAATACTAGGAACAAAATTAAGCTCAATTATTGCTCCCTTTCTAATGTGTTCACGCATGTTTCCGCGATAGCCACTTTCAAACCGTGCATCGGCGCCCGGTTGACTCAGCTGTAATGAGTACAATTTTGTCCGCGCAAGCTATCAATCATCCGGTGCGATTGAGATACAATCAACATATCTCGAGACTCTTGATGCTCGAAAGCATTCCAACAAGAGTGAGAGAGAGAACATCAACACCAAGCCACCCTCGCCGAGAAACGGACGCAAATGCGAGCACGACCTATAATTGACCACCGTTGAGCTAATTAAACATTTCCTGTCAAAACAACCACATCCCCATCCCGCGTGTCAGTACAATGGCCGCGCGGGCTCACTTTCTCGGCAGAAGTTCGATAATCGATTGGTGCACCGGGCAACTATCGCTTGTGCGAAGGTTCCGCCTAGCCGCGAGGGGGCCAAAAGTGAATGCACTTTCTCCCGGTTGACATTCAATTAGTGCCGCTCGTTCGCTCGCCTTAACGCATCGCTGCGACCCTCGGGAGTAACGCTCTTTTCCCTCTCCTTCCTCTTCCTTCCGCTGTAGCTTCCCCTGGCGGGACTCATCACCCTAGCAGCCGCCCAGTACGGACCGGCGCCACCGCGGCTCAACATACCCGGTGCGATCGCGCTGCCACCGCTGCGCGAGGAGCGCCTCCTGCCCCAGCACTCCCCGCAAGTAATACGCGTGCGGCGTCCGGGTGCGGTGCGGATCGCCGCCCCGAACGCCATCCACCACCAACTGCCGTCCGCCGCCGTCAAATTCCACGAGCCGGGCGCGATCGAGCACAAGCCGGTCACCGAGGAGCCGGAGGACGACTTCCGGCCCGCCTTCATCCCGCAGCTCCACCAACCCCACCATCCCCCGACGCCGGCGGTCCTCGCGTCCCCGGCACCGGCTCCATCACCGTCCCCGGCCGCTTCCCCCGCCCTGCAGTTCCCGATCCCGGCGGACGAGCAGTCGAGCGAGCGCGAACTACAGCAAACTGTTCTCTCTCGCTTCAATGCACAGGAAAACCGACCGGCGCCGATCCCGCGCGCCCAGATCCCGGAGCGCTTCTTCTCGACCGACAAGGAACCGCAGCGCTTCCCGGTCGAGCGGCCCCAGCCGCAGCCCACCCCGAAGCAGTACCGGCCGGCCCCGGCACCGCAGCAGATTGCCCGCCCGGCACCGATTGCCGCACCGCAGCAGCAGCAGCAGCAGTCCTTCCGCCAGCAGCAGCACCACTTCCAGGACGAGGATCGTCGACCGGCGCCGCAGCAAGCCCGGCCGCACTCGCAGCAGGAACAGCAGGACCGCAAGCACAAGCCGGTAGCCCAGATTCTGCGCAAGTGGCGCGAGGAACACGAGGACGGTTCGATTACGTGGGGCTTCGAGAACGACGATGGATCCTTCAAGGAGGAAACGATCGGCATCGATTGCGTCACGCGGTAAGCGATTGCTCCGGGGCGAATGGGCGATGCTTTCCCTTCCTGGTGCCGCTCACATTCACTGCCACGATTACTGTGATATTTCAACACTTACTGTCTGATAATGATGATTTTTTTTAAAGTAACACATACGGTTTCGCTCACAATAATGGATTGTTTTGCTAAAACTGTTCTACAGTGCGCACAGGGAAATAGGTTCGAAGCATAAAAGTACATAAAATTTGTATTTTTGTTTAGATTTGAAACAAAACAAACATCATTTTTTTCTCAGGACTGATTCGTTCAGGAAAAAAGAACCAATTTGCATCTGTTTCCAATAACTTTCCTAGGCAATAGCCAATCTTGTTTTTCACCACCCGAACCTGAACATCGTGGCCTTGGTAACCTTTTAAAATCTACATGAAATCCGCCGTTTGGCATAGCCCGGAAAGGTGCCAAATTGCCCCGTATGGCTTCGTTAGTGTAATGCGACGATTTGTTTTGCCCCTTCCTCAGCGGTCGCTACGGGTACGTCGATCCGGACGGTGAGAAGCGTGAGTACAACTACGAAACCGGCATCCAGTGCGATCCCAACCAGCGGGACGAGGACGACGAGGACAACCTGGAGGTGGACTATCAGGAAAACAAGGCCGTCCTGCCGAACGGTGTGCGACTCGATCTGAACAACATGGGCAAGAAGCAGTCGAAGCGACCGGGCGGACAGCAGCAACCGCAGCAGTACTACCGGAACTAGATGGATACGCGGCTGGCCCTTGTCAACCCTCCTCCACCTGGTCATCCCCGAGCGGGGAACGAGAGAACGAACGGTCGTTTGTAGGAAAACGATTGTATTTATTACACCACGCACGCACGCTTATCGCCTCGAATGGGATAAATTCTTACATACGAACTCGAGTTTCATTCTAAGACTAAATTAAAAAAGCAAAAGAGACACTTCACATACGCAAACCCGATGATGATGAACCGATGAGTTAGGAAATAAAGTTTTCCTTCAGCAGTACGTTGCGTGGGATGGAAAATCGTCCACTGTTTAAACACAAATCGGTGTCGTTCTACTTCGCGGAAAGAAAAGCCAGGAATCCGAAGCGGCGCGGAGGAGAGAAAAGTCACCCCACAACTGGCAGATGTTGCTAGTCTGGTCGTGTGTCGATCACAGCTCTTCCTAATATGGTCCCCGTTGACGGCGGGGCGGCGGGATCCGGTTCGGTGGCGTGATGTTTATGTCCATATAGTCCCCGATCGTGAACTTGGCCTGTGCGAGCGTTTTCGAATCGTCCGCACCCTTCTGGCCGGAGCAGGTGACGCCGATCTCGCGCATACGGAAGTTCGAGCGGACGTCCGCGTACACGACGGCAAAGTCGAAGTACGTACCCTTCCGGCGCGTCTCCGGGTTCACGTCTCGCACCAGTGTCGTCAGTTCGCGCAGCGTCGCGTCCATCCAGGTGTAGATCTGTAGCTCGTTCGACGGCACATTGCCGTACGCGTACTCGTTCGTCGAGTGGTGCCGTCCGGTCGAGCAGAACACGCGCAGCAACAGGGGACAGGTCTGCAAACGTTCGAAAAGCGCCATCATTATCTTTTCCACCGGCTTTTCCGCGTGCACCCTGGGTACGTACCTTTTCGCGGTCGACTGATTTGGTTGGCTGCTGCTTCTCCTCCACTATCATCGATTCCAGGCCGGCCATCTTGGTACAAGTATCAATTTTAATGAAAAGCACGCAGATATCTAGGTAATTTTGGTGATTTTGTAGCGAAAATGCTCAAACACACTTGGAACTGTTTGTTTTTAGTAGCTTTTTTCAGCAATTTTTGTTTTGACAACTCCGATCTGTCAAGCGGGCTTTACATGTCCGTATAACGACCTGAGAACGATGCGAGAAGACCTGGCGAGACGTCAAATGACGGGGTTTCTCGCCAGCTTCTCACTACGTATGGGGAAACGCGTTTCTCGCTACCGAGCGAGAACAGAAGCGCGGTACCATGGACGATATTTTTTAAACTCCAAACAATTTTGATCAAAATACAATTCGGTTTGACAGCGTTATCGCCTCAAGGTTTCCTGCATTGCACGACCGAAGCGAGAACGGCCAAGTGAGTACTTTGACAGCTGTCCCTCCTGGTTCTCAGGTCGTTTTACAGACGTGTAAAGCCCGCTGTAGCCTTGGTACATTCAAAACAATTTGCAGGTTTGTCAAACATAACAGAATTATCCTGCATGCTAATATATTGAATTGATTTGAAACTAAACAACATTGTCGGTTTATCAGTTTATTCGTATTATTTATTTATGATTCGTAGGATTTTTTTTACTTACATTTACGCGATACCCTATTTCTTTTATCCTCATCCCCATAGAAATGAAATGAGTTCAAAAATGAAACAAAAAGTGAAAAATTGAAATAAATTTTAACGTTTGCATATTTATTTTGATATTCATATTTTCATATAATGCACATCCATGGTAAGATTGCGTAGAAGTAATAATACGATTAGCACATGCTTTTGTTCACTGTCGCTGTAGTAACTAGTATTGGAAGTGTCGACACCTATCTCTTCAGTACCGCCTTCAGCTCATTCAGCAGCATCGAGCCGACCACCAGCTTTTCACAGTTGACCGTTAACGAAAACGTAGCCTCCTTGCCGTCGTCGTCATCGTTGTCGTCATCGGGGACGTTCGTACGTTCCAACACAATCAGCACCAAACTTTTCGAGCTCATCGTCTGTCCCGCGAACAGGAATCGCTGACCGGTGCCCCGCTGATCGGTGCTCACCGGCACAGCGGCCACATTGCACGCCTCGAACACGGCACGGTGAAGTGTCTTATCTCCCGGGGAGAGTGTTTCGCTGAGCTGCAGCTTGCAGGAATGTTCCGTCATCCCGCGCAGCTTCGCCCGCTCACGGTCGAAAGTACCGTGCGCGATCGCGACCGAGCGTACCATCTCACCGATCGGGGACTTGAGTGTGACCGTGCTCACACCGCTCGCCGACCGGATCTCGAACGGCACGGGTTGGGTGGAATCGTTGAAGTCCACCCCGAGCATACCCGTTACCGACTGGCCCGGGTTGAGGCGACCAATGGGTGCGAAATCGTTCAACGCCATACCGGCCGGAAGGTTCCTTTGCTTCCCCATTTCGATGTCGGTTAGCTCGATGTTGGCGTGGTTCGTGAATGTCAGCTCAACCGAAACCATGCGCGACGAGTAGAGATGGGGCGAGCGTGCGAAGCGATACTCGATTCCCAGGCCGAACCCGTTGACTTTGTTTAGTAGTTCACGTTTCTTCGTCGAAATGAAGCTCGGTCCAACCAGTTCGATTCCGGCTGCACCCTGATCGGCACCGGGAACGCTCGACGGAGTCATGGGTGTGAGGAAGCCACCCAAGGACGGTGTCATGACGGGACCGATCGGGGGAATGTCGTCGAGATCGAGCAAGAGATCCAGATTGCTTTTCTCCTGGGCGGTTGCTTTAGGATGGTTATTAGTGCCGGGTTTCGGCTGCTTCTTCGACGGTGCTGCTGCTTTTGATTGTGCTTGCTTCCTCTGCCGTGCGGACGAGCCAACAGACGAAGACGACGAGGACGATTCGTAGCTACCGCTGCTCTCACTGTCACTTTCTTCCGCGGAGCTTTCGTTCTTCGAACGACTCGTTCCGTCCACCTCGTTGTAAGCATTCTTGATCGGTTGTTTTACCGGGGCTTTCACCGTCGCAGGACGTCCATTGCCAGTTGCTACTTTAGGGCCTCCTTTCTTCTGCTTACCAGTTTCACTGGACGACGC
>KZ070299.1:27080-50147 GCA_002091845.1 Anopheles cracens
GTCTTTGTCGTCGCCGTCTCCGTTGTCATCGGCTACTGCGATGCTCACCATCCCCACCGTGCGAGCGTTCGCGGCATCGTTGGCCAGAAGTAACGCACCTCGCGGTCGCGGGTTTTCCGTGCGAACCGCGGGGGCTTTGGCTGTCTCTTTCGCACCGGCACCCGCGATACGGCCGGGCGGTTGGGGCGGTCGCGCAGAAAAGCAAGAAATAGCGAATCTCGCG
Source organism: Anopheles cracens (assembly GCA_002091845.1). Taxonomy (NCBI): domain Eukaryota; kingdom Metazoa; phylum Arthropoda; class Insecta; order Diptera; family Culicidae; genus Anopheles; species Anopheles cracens. Next base: position 27,304 of record KZ070299.1, read on the forward strand.
CACAGCCAGCGCCATTCGTCGCTAAACCGTACGTGAGGTGCGTTCGTTCGAGTTCGAGCTCCCGGGCATTAGCCAGCCAACCGCAGCAACCGCTCCCCCAGGTCAGTAGCGCCGTGAGGGCGCGAGTGCTAAGTGATCCCACCGTTCGAGGGCCAGGATGCCGGCACCAGAGGGAGCAATTCTGGTGCCACCCCGTTCGGGTTACGTTGGCTGGTGATCGGAAGTTGTGCGTCGTTGAATCGGCTCCCCGTTTGGTGCCGCTCACGTACGGCTGCGGCAACGCGGCTTGCCCGTAGTGTGTGCTGCGTTGATTAATTTTTATTAGAAAATTGTGTACCTCCGCGGTCGCTTTTGTGTGGCGCAGAACGGCAGCGCCCGGAACCATCCGCACAGACCCGAATCGTTAACTAAGTGCGGGGGGGGCCATGTTGGTGGCTGGCAGGGAGTGACCGCAGGAACATCAACAAAACAATAAACACATACAGAACTTTGTTATCGTTCGTGGTCCGGCCGTGGTTGCTGCACGTGGTATCTCGCTCAGGATCCCCCGGGCGGATAATCTGATAAACTGGGTGTACGAGATCTGAAGCATCGCACGAGACGCACTTAGTGTCTGCGTAGTTGTTGCTCCAGTTTGGACGATCGTTGTACGTCTGCTGTGCCATTGGTTCTCATGTGTGGAGTGTAGTTCGATCGTAGTTTGAATGCTGCAATAGACTCCAGCTGCCAGCGGATACTGATTCTCTGTTTCTCCCCTCATCCTGTCCACAGAAAGAGGCTGACCTCGTGGAAAGTTCCAGTAAACCGTACCGCAAAACCAACACACCGCAGCAAGATGCGCTCGTTCACCGTCGTTGCCGTGCTGGCGCTCAGCCTCTGCTACGTGTATGCCGCCGATGAGCCCGCCTCCAAGGAAGCCTCCACCACCGAAAGTGGCAAGACCTACAAACGACTCATCCCGGCCGACGTGCTGCGAGGTAAGCCCGAAAGCAGAACCCCTCGGAAGAGGGCGCGATCTGTTTGCGCCAAATACTCGAACGCCCTGGTCTCCGTGTAGCACCCGCGTGCCATTTGCGCAAAGCACGCATTGTTTCCAGCAGACGGAACACACGGAATGTGTCTGTCGGCCGGGATGGGGCAATCGCTGGAGGGATTGGATTTGATTTGCTGTTGCCCAAACCGAGCCGCACCCGGTTCGGTTCGGCTGCGAGGCAAACGCGACACGGCCAGTTATTGTGCCATTCTCGAAGAAGTGTTTGGTTAGGGCACACCCTGTCGCAGGCATGGAAGGCGTACCGGAGGCGCGGATCGATGCAATCGAACGATTGCCGCCTCAAGATGCTCAGTGGGCTCTATGTGCCGGAGGTTTCGTCTGAGTGTGTACGAGTTGCAGTTCCGCAAATGGGCACAAATGGTGGGCGACTATTCCTTCCTCGTAGGGTTTGTTGATGCAACGGTCTCCACAATGCATCTGGTTCCTAAGTCCGTGGGGGTTTTGGATGTGTGTTACGTGGTTGTTTAAAATCAAATTCCATCAATGCGGACATTGGAACGCACACGAACCAGTGTATTCACAGTGCGACAACGACATCAAACGGCCAGTAGGCCAACACGTGTTCAGGCGTGTGTGCGAATACAAAGCACATTGACATTAGTGATGAGAATAGTGACTCTTATTAGAGCGGTCAACTCACTCTTACTCACTCAACATTGGAACCGTACCGCAAAACCAACACACCGCAGCAAGATGCGCTCGTTCACCGTCGTTGCCGTGCTGGCGCTCAGCCTCTGCTACGTGTATGCCGCCGATGAGCCCGCCTCCAAGGAAGCCTCCACCACCGAAAGTGGCAAGACCTACAAACGACTCATCCCGGCCGACGTGCTGCGAGGTAAGCCCGAAAGCAGAACCCCTCGGAAGAGGGGGCGATCTGTTTGCGCCAAATACTCGAACGCCCTGGTCGCCGTGTAGCACCCGCGTGCCATTTGCGCAAAGCACGCATTGTTTCCAGCAGACGGAACACACGGAATGTGTCTGTCGGCCGGGATGGGGCAATCGCTGGAGGGATTGGATTTGATTTGCTGTTGCCCAAACCGAGCCGCACCCGGTTCGGTTCGGCTGCGAGGCAAACGCGACACGGCCAGTTATTGTGCCATTCTCGAAGAAGTGTTTGGTTAGGGCACACCCTGTCGCAGGCATGGAAGGCGTACCGGAGGCGCGGATCGATGCAATCGAACGATTGCCGCCTCAAGATGCTCAGTGGGCTCTATGTGCCGGAGGTTTCGTCTGAGTGTGTACGAGTTGCAGTTCCGCAAATGGGCACAAATGGTGGGCGACTATTCCTTCCTCGTAGGGTTTGTTGATGCAACGGTCTCCACAATGCATCTGGTTCCTAAGTCCGTGGGGGTTTTGGATGTGTGTTACGTGGTTGTTTAAAATCAAATTCCATCAATGCGGACATTGGAACGCACACGAACCAGTGTATTCACAGTGCGACAACGACATCAAACGGCCAGTAGGCCAACACGTGTTCAGGCGTGTGTGCGCATACAAAGCGTGTGTGTTACGTGGTTGTTTAAAATCAAATTCCATCAATGCGGACATTGGAACGCACACGAACCAGTGTATTCACAGTGCGACAACGACATCAAACGGCCAGTAGGCCAACACGTGTTCAGGCGTGTGTGCGAATACAAAGCACATTGACATTAGTGATGAGAATAGTGACTCTTATTAGAGCGGTCAACTCACTCTTACTCACTCAACATTGGAATTCTAATCGAGTCATTTCGATCTAACTCATTCTGGGGGTAGTTCTTAGTGACCAGAATAGAGTGAGTGAGGCAGAGTTGGTATAAGTGGACACACTGATAATTAGTTAAATAAGGAGTCACGAAATCTTTCCGTGAGCAGTTGGATCAACCAGTGAGATTCAACTCACTCAAGCGCACTCTTGTTCAGTACGCACATCACTAATTGGCATGCTTTTGGGGTGCCTCGTACGTGCTCCGTTCTAGATCAATCGAAGTAGGCATTGATGGCGCCGAGCGTTTGTGTGCGTGAGAAGCGTCGCAGTGCAGCCTGTCTTCCAATCGTTGCAGGCTCTCGACACTAATCACCAGCGTATGCGTGTCACATTTTAGTGGTGGACCATATTGAAAGCGGTGGACGACGGACACTGCAGTTGGCATTGAATGGTGTGGACAGGACCGGTTCGATGTTTTTTTTTGCTGCTGCTGTTGTTACAGTTGCTGTTTCGAGCGCACTCTAACACCCTTTCGGTTTCGATGTAGATCTGGTGGCTGCCTAGCCGGCCAAACCAGTTACCCCCCCGGGGTTGTGGCCAGTTGCTGGAGGTAGTGATTAAAGTGTTCGAACCCACCCATGGGATGGGGCAATCGCTGGAGGGATTGGATTTGATTTGCTGTTGCCCAAACCGAGCCGCACCCGGTTCGGTTCGGCTGCGAGGCAAACGCGACACGGCCAGTTATTGTGCCATTCTCGAAGAAGTGTTTGGTTAGGGCACACCCTGTCGCAGGCATGGAAGGCGTACCGGAGGCGCGGATCGATGCAATCGAACGATTGCCGCCTCAAGATGCTCAGTGGGCTCTTTGTGCCGGAGGTTTCGTCTGAGTGTGTACGAGTTGCAGTTCCGCAAATGGGCACAAATGGTGGGCGACTATTCCTTCCTCGTAGGGTTTGTTGATGCAACGGTCTCCACAATGCATCTGGTTCCTAAGTCCGTGGGGGTTTTGGATGTGTGTTACGTGGTTGTTTAAAATCAAATTCCATCAATGCGGACATTGGAACGCACACGAACCAGTGTATTCACAGTGCGACAACGACATCAAACGGCCAGTAGGCCAACACGTGTTCAGGCGTGTGTGCGAATACAAAGCACATTGACATTAGTGATGAGAATAGTGACTCTTATTAGAGCGGTCAACTCACTCTTACTCACTCAACATTGGAATTCTAATCGAGTCATTTCGATCTAACTCATTCTGGGGGTAGTTCTTAGTGACCAGAATAGAGTGAGTGAGGCAGAGTTGGTATAAGTGGACACACTGATAATTAGTTAAATAAGGAGTCACGAAATCTTTCCGTGAGCAGTTGGATCAAGTGAGATTCAACTGACTCAAGCGCACTCTTGTTCGTTACGCACATCACTAATTGGCATGCTTTTGGGGTGCCCCGTACGTGCTCCGTTCTAGATCAATCGAAGTAGGCACGGATGGCGCCGAGCGTTTGTGTGCGTGAGAAGCGTCGCAGTGCAGCCTGTCTTCCAATCGTAGCAGGCTCTCGACACTAATCACCAGCGTATGCGTGTCACATTTTAGTGGTGGACCATATTGAAAGCGGTGGACGACGGACACTGCAGTTGGCATTGAATGGTGTGGACAGGACCGGTTCGATGTTTTTTTTGCTGCTGCTGTTGTTACAGTTGCTGTTTCGAGCGCACTCTAACACCCTTTCGGTTTCGATGTAGATCTGGTGGCTGCCTAGCCGGCCAAACCAGTTACCCCCCGGGGTAGTGGCCAGTTGCTGGAGGTAGTGATTAAAGTGTTCGAACCCACCCATGGTCCGCATGAAAATGAGAGTTACAGCTTTTAGGCGAGCGCTCATAGTGGGGGCGAAAGAAAACCACGGACCACCGCCACCGCGGCTGGTTGCGGTTTAATTAATTCTGCACCGTGTCCACCATTTTCAGTGTCACCTTCAGAGACATTACACGATCGGAGAGAGAGAGAGAGGCACGGGCGAAAGAAAACTCCTCGTCGCACTTTGGGATCTTGCCTTACCGTTGCGAGTTGCGTGGAGCCAAGCTTCCTTTTCGTTTGAAGTTATTAGCTCATCCAACCATCCAAGTCGAAGCCTAACCAACGCTCACGCCCGGGTAATTGCTCGCCACTGGAAGCTGCTCCCGTAACAGCGTGCAAGCCGCCGCAACGGTTAGCGACGCGTTTTCTCTAACACGCCACCATCAAAGCCGCATCAAAGCAGGTCGCGTGATTTCCGTTTCCGATTTCCGCTTCCAGCGAGCTTCCCCGACTGGCCGGAGAGCATCCAACGTCTTTGTTCGGCTGTTTTGTCAACTGTCATGGCTGCATGGTCACCGCGCTTTGCATAACCGTTACGCATTGACACTGAAAATGAGAACGGGAGGGGGCTCGAGCACTCGGATCCATCCGGTGGGTTTCGGGCACCGCCTACTGTTGGTTGGAGGATGCTAGCGGATGGGTGGTACAGCATAATTGCACGCAGAATCATGCGCAAGGCGCTGGCGATGTCGATGGCCGAACCCAGAAGGTTGCCCTCCGTTTGCCCCATCGCGGCATCGGTCGTCTTGCGAGCTGAGCGATCGCGAAACGGCCGATGTTTGTAAATCCCAACGCCAAGCCAACGGTGACCCTGCGGTGTGTTGCATCGGGTGGAAGCGTATGAAACGGATTGCCTCGTGGAGCGCTCTTGGTAAATCATGCTCAAATTAACGCTCTAATGGACCTTGGGGCCGGGCTGACTCACTCGCCTGTGTGCAGCTCGGTGCGATCGTTAGGGCGCAGCTACCGCCGGCTTTCATTAGTCGCGCCATTAACCATGAAATAAGAATGCACTCAACGCGAAGAACGACGCTTACGACAGATGAACCGATCGACAAACATTAACACCAGCTTGGCGAACGCGCACGGCGCCCGGCCCGAGTTGCATGAGGCCCGGATATGGTCCGATCCTTTCACTTTCGTCGGCCGGCAGTGGCAATCTTCGGCTACCCGTTTAATTCGGTATCATTCCCTTTCCGTACTCGCGATCGGTGCCGTTTCCTCATTGTTTTACTGCGCCGTGCCGTGCGGGTCGGACGGTCTGTTTCGTAAGCATCCGCCCGCTACAATGTACGAGGCACGATCGACGTCTTTCCATGTGCGCCCCCGGAACATTCGAGACGATCCAGTTGGTGGTTGGATTTTGTTGTTCTTCTCTTTCGCGTTAATACTTATGGCTACATCAAGCTTTGATCAAGCTTTCGAAAGGAAGTGTGGGACGAACGCGACCACAGTTCGGCCGGGCGTATGACGAACTTGCTTTTTTTGCGAACAATCCGGCTCGAAGGACCCAAAAGCGGGTGAAATAAATGTTTCCCCTCGATAGTGACTCATGGCTCGTGTCCGCATGCAAGCCACACACATTTTGGAGCATCCACACGGCCGTATCGTTCAGAGAACGCGTTTTGTTGAGCGAGCCCTGCAAACAATAACTTCGCGCCTGCTAGTTAATTAGCATCGGACGACAAAAGATCCGTTCCAACCCTCGCGATCGCGCTCGAATCGGTGGCCACTGTCAAGGTGATGATCGCGGATCTGACGGTTGGCGTTCCACCTGCTCCACTGACCGGAGCGCCCGGTATACAATCCAATCTCGCCCGTGCTAATTTGCTATTCCGAGCGTGAAAAGCGATCGTTTTCGAGCGGTACCGACTCTGGAATGGATAGGGGTGGAATCGTGCTACCGCGCGCGCACCTGTACGATCTCTTCGTGACCGTGGACGAAGGCCATCGCGCGAATGCATTAGCATTAGGGTCTCTCCTTCTCTCTGTCTCTCCCTCTTTCGTGGGATGCTGTTTCGATGCTATTATCGATCGTGTCGCTCAAGCGGTGGGAAGAAGTGAAGGGAATATCGCTTTTATTGCAAACGATCGAAGGGAGGTGTGTTTTATGAGATCATTCCTCTCGAGGGGATCTACCTTCTGGGGCCGTTGTTTCCTTTTAAATGCGAAAGTCGATGCGTTTTGGTTTTTGTTTGCTCATTGCTCATGTCCACCGCTCAACCCAGCTCTCTTTATGGCATTAAAAGCCATGTTTTCCTCTTCCATTCGAGTTCTGCGTGCCGCGTATCAAATTATGCAACCAACTCCGAAACTTACAGCCTGCCGCCGCGCGGGAACAAACCATAAACAACGATCTGGTCTCTAAATGGCGGAAAGAAATGTACGGCAAATGAACAGGCAAATGTTACTTTTCGCACTAGCGGGCTTTTTTTTGTTGTTGCTCCTCGCTCCTTCCAAAACCTGAAGCACAACACGCGCACGGTGACTCATGTGCCTCATGGAGCCGGAGATGTTGGAGACATCGCCGGGGAAGAAATGGTGTAAAATTAGCATATTATATCATTGCGATTGCGAAAGGCGAGTCACGAGCGGGGTTGGCCTGACAGGGGGCCAAATCGGGAATTGAGGGTTGCGAACACACTTCTGGCGGTACCGCAACGAGTAGGAAGGAAGGAAAACAGCTCAGCCAGATCAGCGAGAGACGTTGGAAGAAAGACGCCGCTGTTCATGGCTGTGCGGTGGTTGCGTGATACGCACAGACGCCCGGCCTGAAGATGTTGACCTCGGGTGCTGCTGCACAGACCAAACCCCGAACAAACAAACAAACAAAAAAGGCGTTGACCATTGTGGTCGGGAATTCCCCCAAAGAAGATCGGACGGAGAGTCCAGCCCCCGGGGGAACGGGCGCTGAGAACCAGTTCGGGTCTCATTCGGGACCCATTTGTATGCTAAGTTTGGGAGGAACTACATTTCGCGTGTGGCTTTGCGTGACTTGCTTGATGACATTATTTTCCAACGCCCACTGCGACGACCCGGACAAGTTGCCGGCATGCATAGGTGGCCATATTTCATGTCAGTTCTCGTTTGGGGCCATTGTGTAACCTGTTCGGGTTGGAACATCTCCAGCGAAGCATGCAAAACTGTGAGCGTGAAATAGAAGAAGAGGTACAAAAGAATCTGTGTTTTCAAGATGTCAACCCCGAGTTGGCCATGAAAGAATATACCCTGCGTAGTTAAGGTTGTAAAGGAGTGACTGTTGCTTTTTTCATGTTTCTACTAACCATTTATATTCGCTTGCTATTTGCAGATTTCCCCGGTATGTGCTTCGCCTCGACCAAGTGCGCCACCTTCGAGCCGGGCCAGTCCTGGGAACTGACTCCGTTCTGCGGACGCTCCACCTGCGTGCTGTCCGATGATGCTCAGCCACGGTAAGACACACGCGAGAATCTTACTTACTTACTTACTTATAAAACTCTTACATTCGTTCTATTACTTACTACTCCAACATTGCAGCCTGCTCGAGCTGGTCGAGGACTGCGGACCGCTCCCGCTGGCCAACGACAAGTGCAAGCTGGACACCGAGAAGACGAACAAGACGGCTCCGTTCCCGTCCTGCTGCCCAGCCTTCACGTGCGAGCCGGGCGCGAAGCTCGAGTTCCCGGAAATCAAGACTACCCCGGAATCGGCCTCGGAGCAGCCGGCCAAGAACTAAGCGTACTAGTGTAGGCGTGAGCCCCGTCGTGTGTGTGTTCGGGTGCGTTCCCGCCGGGGGACACTCCCCGGCCGGCGAGGCACACACTCCGACACACACCCACACACGGGCAAGCATCTTAATCTACGAGCCTTAGAGCGGCTCCGCAGCAACTAGCTCCTATCCTAAGAATAGAATGAAACGTAAAAAAAACAAACACACAAACTAAAATAACAAACAACGCTAAACCCAACCCAGCAGCCCCTACCCAAACAAACGGTGCGACAGTACTTCTTGATTATTTCTTTTTCGTTACCCCTGGTTTATGTTACGTCTTGAACTTGAACAAACTATCTGCAGCAGTAGGCGGCGCCATTGTGATGGCGGCGCGGCACACTACGACCCACTAAAGCCCCTCGTCAGGACAACAGCAGGCAGTATATGAACAATTAGTCAAGTTTGTGATATTAGAAGTATATATTTATCTGGAGAGGAAGCAAAACGCAAAACAGCAGAGCAAATGTGAACTCCCCCTCCCCCCCAAACCCCCGCCCGAACACAGGAACCAACCCAACTCAGCCGGTTAGCCCGATGGTGCCCGGTGGTGCATGATGCGGAAGTGAATGCACTTAGCCGGGAAGGTGCGAGTGTTTAGCTTAGTGTTTTAGCTTAGGCCTTCCTGCATCCTGGACACACGTCGCGAGATGCTGGTTGCTGTGTTTGATCTTCAGCGTTGGAAGCATCCAATCGAAAACAATCACCTCCAACAATCGCCTCCATAACCTCCTCAACGCTATCCGACGGTGCAGACGATCATTTTGTATTGCGCGCAGTGACTAGAGACGGTTTTAAGTTTCACAATGTTGTTTCTCGAACAAACTTTTCCAATAAAATTCGATTCTGTATGAATTAATGTAATTCATGTATGTTACGGATGTTTTTATGTTTCTTGTGCTATCAAATGGGGTTTAAATAGAGTTGGAGTTTTTTTAGACAAAATATATGGTTATTCTACTAAACTACACGGTATAATAACCGATATGATATGTTGTGCCTAGTAATGGCTAATGCAGCTTTCATTGTATGTTTCTTGTGCTATCAAATGGGGTTTAAATAGAGTTGGAGTTTTTTTAGACAAAATATATGGTTATTCTGGGTATTCTGGGACAAAATATATGGGTTCTGTAGACAGTGCTGTAGAAATGCAGCACTGGTACGGGTACGGATCCGACGCCTCTCGTAGGATACTTAGGCTCTCCGTACCCTACTCCGAATTAATGGAATCAGCTGACTTCAAACGATTGAACTTAAAATGAAATGATTTTAAAAATATCTTTCTATTTGACCCTGGTAATATGATAATTTAAACCATCAAATTTGAATTAGCGTTTCTCCAAGATCCTAAACCACGTGGTATGTAATTGACTACTGCATTCAAACGATTATATGGACAACAATGACAATAACCATCACTGTATACTACATCGCAAATTACTAGCACATTTCGGGTAAAAACATTATCATAAATCATCTAAATGATACAACAAAAATCGAAATATTTAAATTTGGCATATTCCTGAAACACGTGTTAGGCCACACCCGTGTTGGCTACAACTTTCATGAAACTGTCAATTTTCCGTTTATATATTTTTTCGAGATTACAGGTTTTTCGACATCCACATGTCTTCAAAAACGTTATAGTAATAAGAAATTACCAAAAAAGTTGATTACTATTCGTTAAAAATATTAAAATAAGTTTAATTTTGTAAACTGCCACTTCAACTGTCCTGCTTGCACACTTGATTGCTGTCAAAATAAACTGGCAGCGACAGCTGAATCAGGGTGTCTGCACACTAGCACCCCAAATTTCGAATCAAGAAGAAAGAAAAGTTTTCTTTATCAACATATTCAGCATATGCTTCTTTACCGATGTAAACATTGCTGTTATTTTTATTAAAAGTTATATTCAACTGATGTTTGCAGTCGCTACTGCCAAATTTGTTTACTTTTTCCTCGCAAAGCGTTTGCATCCCACAACTCCATCACAGTTATTTGATTGAGAACGACATTTCTCGTGTGCAGCTGACCATTCACGTGCCGTGGTTGTTTGTTGTTGCCCTGTACGCAAAACCAGCATGATCCGTTTTTAACCATTTTACAACGATAAAGTTGCGTTTTCCATCCTTAATTAGCGTTCGTGGTAGGTCACCGAGTCCTCCCGGGTGTTAACTATATCCAGCGCTACCGAACGGCCCCATTACATAACATGGGAGGCGGAACTTCGAGGGTAAGTGTGCAGGCGGTTCCGGCGGTGTTCGCCGGCTGCTGGTTGACAAAACTGATTGTTGGTTTGATATATTCCCGGTAGGCTGAGGCAGAGAAGCGAAGCCCGGATCCGGATTTCACACGCTTCAAGGCGCGGGTCGATCGAGTTTACATCTCAGGCCTTCAGCGAACGCACGATGACTACGTGCAGCGGGCGGCACGGCACCTGTTCAAGGCGCAAAACTTCCAGGAGGTCATCATGGAAACGGCCAAGTACGGGAGCGTCGTATCACTATTGGTTTTATGGTGATGTGTATGACAAATTCTACTAAGTAACTTTTGTGTATCTACCCCGCTCGACAGTGTCAAAGAGGAACTGCTGCGGTTAGGAATTTTCAAGAACTTGAACATCTCGATCGATACCACCAAGGGCGAGGGATCGACCAAGAACGGCTACATGGTGTCGTTCGTCGGGGAGGAACTTTCCCGCATCACTGGAAATGTTGGCGTCGAGGTCGGCCAGAATGATGGCGCTGCAACGACTGGTAAGAGCATGAGCTAGCGAATATGTAGTCCACTACAATGGTTCTATTCGTAGAATTGGTCACACCAAATCTGTTCGGACGCGGAGAGCGGCTGAGCTTGAACCTGAGCCGGAGCTACGTGCGCAACAGTGTGGTGAACATGAAGTTCACCAAACCTTTCCTTCACACGATCGTTGGCGATTACGAACCAGAGTAAGTGATATTGATAACTAGACCGTTTATGGATACCATAGCATCTCGAACCGAACTGATTGGAGGTCAATTTTCAACCTCGTGATATCGTATATACTAAGTCGAAGTAGCCGTGTAAGCTGGCCGTTTTAACTAGTCGTATAGGAGAAAATAGTTCATAATCGTTTCCATCTTTTTTCGCATCCTTATGCATGCGATCATGGCTCACTAGAGGAATACGATTGTAGCGCCATAATCGGATAGACACTACTGGGCAAAGTAAGCGCGGCCTAGATTGTCCATTTATGCTATTGTTATTAACCACAGTAGGCTAGGCTAGGTCGTTGTAATCTTTACAACTTTATTATTGGAAAACGATTTTAAAAAATCAGATGTTTCACCACATAAGAAATTAAATATTTTTTCACATCCTCTCCACAACCAGAGCTTCGATTACGCTGTTCCGGCATGCGTCCCCCCATCCCTGGTCGAAGTATCGACTCGAGGACAACGGTATGCTGCTCGACTTCTCCTTCGCCGTCCCGTCGCTCGGTTTCGTGAACAGCCTCCAGTACGAGCTGGGCATGAAAGAACTGTTTGCGCTCGACAAGCAGACGCCCTTTTTCGTACGCGAACACTGCGGCCCCCGGCTCGTGTCCACCCTTCGCTACATCGGCCAGTACGACGGCCGGGACGATAGCGTCTTCCCGTCGGCCGGCGTCTACGTGAAGGGCACGACCGAGCTGATCGGTTCCCGCCTCGCCCAGGTCGGCATCGTGCGCCAGGAGATGCACGCCGAGCTGAACGTGCCGCTGTTCCTTGGGGCCTCTCTGCAGCTGTGCGGGCAGATCGGGGCGATACTCCATGACAAACGGAAGGAATCGCTACCGATCCATCAGCTGTACTTCCCCGGCGGGCCGCAAACATTGCGCGGCTTCGAGCTGTCCGGTGCCTGTCCCCGGCGGGAGGGAATCGCGGCCGGATGCCAGTCGTACTGGGCGACCGGGCTGCATCTGTGGACACCGCTACCATTCAACCAGTACTTCGGCGGCTTCGGCAATCTGTTCCGGACGCACGCATTCTACAATATCGGCACGTGCGATAGTTTCACAACGGGTAATGCTGAACGGAGCTGCAACGGATATGGGTTGCAACACGATCAGTGACACGTCTTTTTTACTCTATTCCACCAGATAAACTGCGCAGCACGGCCGGCATCGGAATTGCGTTCCGTATGGGGCAGAAGGCGCGCATCGAATTCAACTACTGCCAGCCGCTTTCGTATGAAGCGGGCGATCGAACGGTGAAAGGGTTCCAGTTTGGCATCGGTTACGAATTCATCTAGAAGCCCTCACAACCTTCTCGCTGCCGACGGTTTCTGGTCCGAACCTCCACACACTTCCGGTTGGTTCGTTTTACCTTTCCCACTCCCTTCGACTGGAACCTCCCTGAACGTCATATGCTTTTTGTCCCGATTGCATTTCCGTTTCGTTGTATTTTTAACGCATTTGTTTTCTCCTTCGTGTTTGCTACCCTCCCTGTCTCACACAATGCCGTATCCGTACCTCACGAGTCAGTATATGTAAGTGTTACGATCGACGCGACGATGAGTAGATAAAATAAACCCTAAAAACGATATAAAAAATTAAATTGTGAAAAAGCTTCCAAAACTTCTTCATTTTTTCCATTATAGTTCCGAAAAGGTATAAGAGGTTTAAAATGTGAATTACTCCTGGATTTAATCTACCAATCGTGGTACAGAAGCAACCAATGTAGCTTTCATGATTAAGGTCCTAATAAACGAAAAATAATTGGTCCTTCATCTATGAACACCACTTCAGACCTTTGATAGGTAATGTCCCATGCGGCTACAACGCTCTAGCAATAATTTAGAGGTCTGTATCGATGGAGACTCTTTAGCTAGCCAAGAAGAACATAAAAAAGGATTTGCAATCCTTGCACCGAAGACCTACAAACTAACGCTAAATTTTAGGTCAGGCATTCTTATTGTTACTCAGCGCCAACAGCAGGCGGTAAAAATGAAATACTTTACAAGCAGGCTCTGAAAAACCGAATCACCGAATATAAAAGTAGCGCAACCAGAAGCAGATCAAAAGATATATTCCGAAATCCAGAGGAGAAGGAGAGTTAAAAAATAAATAAGTATTTCTCAGAAGCAAGGTGGTGGAATTATTCCTGAACCCGGTGTGCCAGGACACCACAACCCGAAGCCAGCCCGGAGTGTTTGAATTTACTGTTAAAAAGTTCGGGTGCGAGCGATCCGGGATCGAACCTTCGCTCGATCCCGCACCTGGGCTCCGCTCTTTAACACTTATTTACCAGAAATTAAAAATTGGAATTTTATTGGTGTTGGAGAAAGCAGGTGTTGGATGCCTGACAACATTGATCAAATAAATATTCATAAAGAAAATGTTCGACCCAGTGCCGAAGAATCACCGCAGGCAACAGACCTAAACGTGAGTTTGTAAGTTTTTGTTGGAAAAAAAGTTGGACATGGAAGAAGAATACCTACAGATAGTGATCGAAGCCAACAGCAAGCTTTTTTTCGTTTGGCTGGTTTTGCAAAGCTTTTCGTTAAAAAATTATAGCTAAAGGCCAAGTTAGAAGACAGTTCATATTTTAGGTGTCTAACTTTGAATGTTTGGTACAGGATGTTAGACCGAAAGAAACAGTCAAAATCCAACTGATCTACGGCAGAGAAACCCCTCGTTTATAGCGGATACGAAATATCGTGGTTTTTGTTTCTGATGATCATTTTGAAAGCAGATAAATATAGACTTCTCAACAGCATGTTCGGAACAGCAGAAGCTAGCGAAAGAAAACGAAAAAACTACCGCTGCATCGTATTAATCACTTGCAATGTATTATTTATCGTATCTTTAATGTTCGTTTCGTTTGTTTTCCGCAACTTGGTTTGTTAGTGTAAGGGAATAAATTTTGAAGAAATTTTATCATCCTTATATAGGTACTCTTACCACGAGCTAATCAAACGATGTGTGTGTATGTATGTGTGTGTGTACGCTTGAACGGCTGCGAATGTATATGAGATGAGCATTTTAAAAATCCGCCAAACAAAGGATTTTCATTGATGCACATGCAAAAAAGGAAAAAAAAACAACCCCAAACAAGCAGTTGCGATCCGCACACGAAAAAAAAAGACACGATTTGAGCTCCACTCATGATGCTGTGGGTGGCTTATCCTAGAAAAATCCTTAAAGAAAACTGCACTATCCTTCGGAACAGAGAAGGACATACCACAATTCGCATTCGCACTAGCTGCTACTTTGTACAACGTCGTACCGGTGCCGACGACGCGCGGGGCGTAAAATGCGTGCGGATAATGTACACCAGATGCCTTAAATTACATTCATAAATTACGCACTATACACTGTATGTATCTATTTATATATATGTATATAAACCAACCGCCTCGTCACAATCTTCTTGTGCAACGCCTTCCCGATTATCGGTTTCATCTCAAACGAACACACACACATGCCCGCGCGCGCACTCACGCACACACACTCGCACACAGATTAGCAGAAGATGCAGGCCCCGTCACGCACGTTTGGAGGGAGCATACGATACCGTTGCGATTATGATGGATCAAGTAAAGGAAAGCAAACGGTGTACGGAAACCACATAGAGAGAGAGAGAGTTCCGTCGGAAATTTCCTTAAGGGGATAAATGGAGAAGGAATTAAGGGAGGTAAAAGTTATGAAAATCCGTCCCCAAGTGACGAAAGATTATGAAGTTCAAGGTAAACTGCACTTGATGACTTTTAAAACTCATAAAAATTGTGTAATGACCATATCCTTTCCCCTTCCAATCGTGAAGGAACAACATTTTACCTTAGCGATTTGACAAACGAGAATTCAACTAATAACCGCAAACTCACCTTCAGCAGGGCTTTCGGAACGACGTGGACTGTTCGAGGCGCTGGTCGCACGATTGCTGTTCGCTTTGCACTTTTTCGTTTCAGTATTGGTTGTTTTTTCGATCCTATCATGAGTGAAAACAATATTATCATTAACCTGCGTGAAAGCACATTGCTCTTCTCTCCCGGCGTACTTACGGTGAGTTGAGAATGCGTTTTTTCCGCCGATTGCATTCGCCACTGCAACCGTTGCTGCCGTTGCTTCCCGTGCCACCATTGTTGCCATTTGCGCCCGACCCGTAATAGTACTGCGAGGACGACGCGGAAGTTACGGAAAGTTTATTCCAAATTTATGTATTCTTCTTCACGTGCTCCGAACTTCAGAATGAGATTTTTGTTGAAAAGTATGCATATTTTTTAGCTCCGTCGGAAATTTCCTTAAGGGGATAAATGGAGAAGGAATTAGGGGAGTTAAAAGTTATGAAAACCCGTCCCCAAGTGACGAAAGATTATGAAGTTTAAGGTAAACTACACTTGATGACTTTTAAAACGCATAAAAATTGTGTAATGACCATATCCTTTCCCCTTCCAATCGTGAAGGGACAACATTTTACCTTAGCGATTTGACAAACGAGAATTCAACTAATAACCGCAAACTCACCTTCAGCAGGGCTTTCGGAACGACGTGGACTGTTCGAGGCGCTGGTCGCACGATTGCTGTTCGCTTTGCACTTTTTCGTTTCAGTATTGGTTGTTTTTTCGATCCTATCATGAGTGAAAACAATATTATCATTAACCTGCGTGAAAGCACATTGCTCTTCTCTCCCGGCGTACTTACGGTGAGTTGAGAATGCGTTTTTTCCGCCGATTGCATTCGCCACTGCAACCGTTGCTGCCGTTGCTTCCCGTGCCACCATTGTTGCCATTTGCGCCCGACCCGTAATAGTACTGCGAGGACGACGGTGACGAGCAGCAGTCCAGCTCGAACGAACTGTTCTTGGAGCTGGACGAACAGGCACCCCGATCACTCGCATGGCCCGAAACGGACTGCTGATTGCTGTGGGCTGCCGTTACTGCCGCCGATGGTGATTTCCGCAGCTCGAGCAGAAACGAGGAAGCGGCTTGCGAGCCGCTAGCACACGCCGCCATCATCTCGGTCGAGGTTATTGTGCTGCTGGTGCTTTTGTTCTGGCTGGAGCCACCACCGCCACCGCCACCACCTACGCCACCGCCGCCACCGACACGTTTCGCATCGCGGCACCACTGGGCGTACGACTCACGGGCAATCTGCTCCTCGATCTCTTCGTTCGTCGCCTCCCAGTCGGTCGTTTTGAGCTTGTCCTCCAGCATCGTCTTCTCGATCTCGAGCTCCTCGCTCATGCGCACCGCATCGTCCACCTGCTTGATGTCGAGCTCGTCCGGACGGTAACCGGCGAGGCCGAGCCCCACGCCGACGGACGCTTTGTACGGGTTGACGATGGCGTTGTAGTGCGAGCTGCGCTGGTACGACAGCCGGAACGGTTCGTTGCCATTGTTGATCTGATCCGAGTTGAAGATGTTGGTTGGTTCTGGTTGGGCGGGAGGGACAGAACAGGTGGTTTAGCAGAGTGCTTCGTCTCCAATGCCGATCACGTTTCTACTCACCAGTTTGATAGCAATACAGTTCCACGGAGCGGTTGTACATTTCAGACATTGCTTGAATTTCTATGTGATTGCCGTGCACGTGGTTAGCGCGCTTTCGCTCGACGTAATCGGCGATGTCCTCGGTAACGAACTGTGCGAAATATTCGCGATTTTGATACTACAACATGGCGGGTAAGAGAGAAAAACGATGCTTAGTGTCATGCTACTCTCTCGCACGTAAAACACAAACGCCTCCAACATAGTCAAAAAAAAAACCTACAATGTAATCCATCGTTTGCTGGCGGATCGTTTCGTGCATGTCCTGGTCGCCGTAGATCTGCAGCGATATGGCACGGAACAGGCACGCACCATCCTCCTCCATCTCGTGCAGGATGAACCCGCGCTCGGACAGGACCTTGGCGAATGCTTCGTCGCGCTTCTTCCACTCGTCCGCCGGCAGCTGACCGTCCTTCGAGTCGATGTATTCGTCACCACTGTTGTAGCCCGAGCGGACCTCCTCCAGCACCGCGTTCACATCGACCCCCCCGGGGGCTCCGGCGTTACCCACCCCACCCTGGTGGCCGCTGAGAAGCGATCCGGGACTGGGGCCGGCCGACTGGTGAGCACTTTTCGGCGAACGGCCACCGACGGAAGATGCGCCCAGCGTGCTCGGGCCGGTGGTGGACTGCTTCTTGCCGACGCTGGCCGCTGGCTGCAGTACGACATGGTGGTGGTAGCTCGGGGACCCGGCAGGCTTTTCGCGTTCCCGGCTTTCTCGCTTGTGGTAGTGGTCACGCTTCAGGCGCCCGAGGCTGTGGAGAAAGGTTAAATTATAATTAATGGCTCTTTCTTACTATTATTATTCGGCATGTAACGTCGGTAGTATAAATATTATTCATCTTAGTTAATTTATTCAGCTAACATTATTCAAGCAGGCGACCTTAACCAATGAAACATTTGTCTGCAATGGTATAAATATACTACTGGAGCTATGCGACAAAATCAAAGTTTTCACAGGAACGCACTCATTTTAATGTAATAAAAAGGGCTAGGAATATTCACGAATATGTTTTTATACAAATAATGTGTTTACTAAAACCGCACACCTTCAAACTACTTTGCTACACTATATTCGAATTTTATATTGCAAAATGATATAATTTATTTTTTACAAGTTTTTCTACCACTAATTTGTATACGTTCGATGCTTTACTTTGAATAAACACGCGTATTATCATCAATCGGCTTACGATGAAACACAAGTTAAGTTGATACCTTCGGAACACATTAACCGCATGATATCGAATAATGATATCGAGAAAACATATAACATATGCAAGAAAAAAACAACATAATGTCACATAATGATAGCTGGTGGTGTGTGTACGATTAATATAAATCAATCTCACTATAACTTGCATGAGGAATGGCAAGATAATGTGTTTAATGAAATAGTTTACTCAATAATTCAATGCAAACAATAAATTAATACGCCAAGAAGGCTTAGCGATGAGACAAATGAAAGGAAGGACTGTTGGCCACTTCATTGTTTTGGAAGAAAATGTAGCATTTTGAAGCAGCCCATACGATCTCGGCATGTTTAACTGTCGACATTCAAAGCCGGCAGCGGAGGTAGGGGATGACTATTCTAGAACTCGAAAAGGTACATTACACAAAGCAGGAAAAATTCCATGAACAGCGCATTTGAATGCTTTCGGAGATAAAACAAATAAACAAGACAAATCACCATTAATCATCATAGCGCTGGCACGCGCTGTAACCCACCGCACAGCGGCGACAGAGCATAGCCAAAACAGCGGAATAGAAGAGGTCAATACTAAAAATAGTACCCTCCCTCCCATGATCTGCGCCACAAGACAATGCATATTGGGAGGCGGCGAGAGGCCAGAGCTGTTCTCACATCTGCAGTCCAAATAAAGCGTCAGGATGTATTGGCGGTACACCCAGCAATAAGATGAAACCAGCAAGCGCACTAGAGATTGCATTCGCGATTACGCTTTCGGAGCTAAATGCTCGGTTCGACCATTCGCCCATGTTTTGTTTGTTTTGTTTTGATGCATTCTCTTTCTCTGTTTCTCTCTCTCTCTCTTTCTGTGCACACGTCTTCACACGGATTTTGGACAATTCTCATCGCCCAAGACGGAGTTGCGCCGAGGTTTGTGGGATGAGTGCGGGGACACACGCCTAAAGAATCCGAATCGGAATGTCACAAAGATGGCCGATCTCGGAATGGGAGAAGCAGTCGCCACAACGCATCAGAAGGAGGCAGGCTGGGTACGCCTTATGCAAAACCGTGTGCTCCAAAGTAAGGCTAGATTTTTTTGCAGTATGTTCCCTGTCAGCCGTACTTCGCCAGTGGCATACGGGAAGGACACTCCGGAATCGAAAATCGATATTATGTTTATGTTCGTGTTCCTCCCCACCCCCACCCCCTCACATAAAGAAGTCCACAAGGAGGGAAAGGGAATGTGTTTCCAATCATGGTGCAGCATATCTTGTGTTTCATATGTCACTGCCGCTGCTGCTGCTGCTGCTGCTGGCTGCAGCATAATTAGAGGCATTGTTACGGGGTGTGGGTTGCGAATTTTCTTACTTTTTGTGTGGGCTCCTACGGTGACGTACAACGCTGTCATTGTCGAAGCTGTGAGGTGTTAGCACCCGTTTTTCCCTCGGCAGTGCCTGTGGGGAGAATACAAAACAGAAAAAGATACGCATGACACACATATCCACCATTGACGAATTCCACTCCAGCTCCACCAGCTCCACGACGGTGGTGATGGGACAGGGGGAGTGGAGATGGATAAGGGAAGCATACGCCACAGCCTGCTGCTACGGAACCGTCGATATTTACTTGCGATTCTGATGACGACAGCTGATTAAGCACCACATTACGGTGCGACGCTCGAACGCCTGCATTGCCTACGCCG
This sequence comes from Anopheles cracens, assembly GCA_002091845.1. Lineage (NCBI taxonomy): Eukaryota > Metazoa > Arthropoda > Insecta > Diptera > Culicidae > Anopheles > Anopheles cracens. The sequence continues at coordinate 47,047 of KZ070299.1, forward strand.
TGGACGTTCTGAGGCGTTCCCTCTTGCGTTTCCTCTTTCGCACTTTTCTGATTGACCACGGGTTTGATAGTCATCGCGGAGTTCCGATTTTCACACCATGCAAAGCCACGGTTTCGATTGTTACGCCCGTACGTCCAGAACCACAAACGCCCTCCCCTTCGATGGCCGCTGCTGCTGCACACGTACAGCACAGGTTGCTCGCACAAAGGAAAAACGCACTTTTCTAGCACACAGCACCACAGCACGGCAAGTTCTTTCCCCTCGAACACTTCCTGCACATGAACAATCTCGCGCACACAGATTGTGTTACGACGACGAAAACGAAGACGGAAGGTCGGTGTGTTGCTCGTACATAGGCGTATCGCTCACACGGGTTGCTTTAATGCTGATGGGACTAACGAAAAACGCACTTTTTACCAACAACGACAACGACGACGACCACGACGACGAAGTGTAGGAAGGCTGGACAGAAAAAAAGTAATAGAGGCACACAATATTATTGTTTAGCAGCTGGGCCACCGCGGACGAACAAAACAACGAGAGTGAATGAGACGGACAGCTTTTGATGTTTTTCCAGGAATGCGAAATGACAGTGACAGCTACTGCTCGACTCGAGCAGCTATTCGTGTGTGTGGGCGACGGACGATAAGGGAATTTTGTGCGAGGTGTGGATTATTGTAGAAAATAGATAAATAATATTGTCTTGCTGATAAAAAGGACGCCTTCATTTGAATAATATTCCCAGATTGTCTTAGCATACGATCCATTTATTTAAAAATTCCGTTCATGACAGCCACAAAGAATTGGAGTAGGTAGGGTGGCAGAGCGCAGCACGTACGTTGGTAGGAAAAGGGTGTGAACAAGTTTTGTTACTCCAAATGCATAATACGCCCATCAACGTTTCACTTAATAATAACAAAAGCTACATGCTATGACCAAAATAATATCGACGCAGCCATCAAAAGACACGCAAAGGAAACGTACGGAGATTTCCTTTCACCAACCCGGGCAAACTTCCAGAACAAACCGAGCATACTGAAATGGACGAATACAAATGTTAACCGATTAAACGTTCATCGAAGGAATCAGCATCGGTTTCGGGATCGTAACATACCCAGTTTTATTTCGATCGACGATACTGGGGAAGAGCGAGCGAAGGTACGTGCAGGTGCAGATCAGCAGCAGTAGAACGGAAAGCAAACTTTGGAAGTTGAATAACGCACTCTGTGAAAAGAAGGACCATTACTTGCTGTAACTTCCAGACGTCCCTAGGGAGGCAGGTTACCATTTTGGTGTGTTTGTTTATTGAAGAAATAAATAGACGACACGCCACCGAAACAATCGGCAGCAGAGGTTGTTTTTGAGTCTACTCAAATGACGTTGCTGATGTTTACAACTTTGACATCACGAAATGACATCGGATTTTGTGATCACAAAAAATCTTCTCAAAAATGGCACAGTGGTCGATGTATCAGTAAATTTCTATTTATTTGTAGGATCTGTTCACGTTAGAATGAAATAAAATTGGTATTGATTAATTTTATACATATTTAATGCATCTTTGTGGTATATGAACTATCATAACCCGTGATTGAATGTCAAATAAATGATCCAATCTCTCGCATATGCGCAAGCCCCCAAATCCAAATAAACAAAGAAGCGTCAAAACACAGCACGTGCTGGCCCATCTAGTCCGGGTCTTCGGTGGGGTGATGATTGTATTGCAGGATGCAACAAGAATGCACTTCCACCGTTTTTTGTTGTTGCTGTTGAGTTTAGTACACAGCATTTCTCTAGCAGGCATGATCTATCACAAGGTGAGACCTCTCGCGTTTGTTTGCTCACGTTGCATCTATTGCACCTATGCGCTTGGATGCAGGGTGGTGATTTCGTATGGGATCGTATGGGGTGTGTTTCTGTGCCCTGTTGCGGGATTGTTGCATATTACTTTGTGCACTTGCTTTGTTGAGTGTGTGTGTGTGTTTTTTTGTGAGTTTATATTGTATTGTTTCCATTTACTTTGGGTCCACTTGATTTGTATGATTCGGTTTCATCTCGGCTGACTAAGTACGTTAACAGGGGCAGTAAGGAAACGATAAGGCCATTAGAGAGCTGACGCTCCTCGTGCGTAAAGTGTCGCAAAATATGCATTTCGCACTACAAATGCATCGTTATTGGCCTTATTGATGTCCTTTACAACTCCTGTTAACGTGCTGCCTCAGCAGAGTCGTTTTGCGTTATGCGGTTTGTATATAGTTTGTTAAATGAACTTCCTCGTACTGTTGGAGGAACCGGGTCTAGCCTAGGAGGCGATTCGCGATCTAGTATCGCGGCGGCGCTTCAATGGTAACGATATGCAGGAATCGCCATTCCACACGTCGATCGTATCGGTGGCTGTGGTAAGGATGTCTGCGGCTTCTGGCCGGCTCTGTTGCTTGCCCAGTGGTAGCTCTTTCGCTGCCGTTCCGCATGCACGATCGTCTGTTCCTTGGCACAACTGCAGAAAGCAAAGCGTATACGATCGTCTTCAGTACGACGAAACAAATGCTACAGTATGGAGCACTCACAGATATCGCGACAGATCCTCGATGTCGATTAGCGTTGCGTCCTGGCTGATGTGCAGCTCATCCCGCTCCATCAGCAGCTCCACCAGCTCCTCGTTCAGCACCTCGGCATGGCCCTGCAGCTCGGTGAGGATGGTCTGCAGCTGGTGCACGTTGAGCCGTGTTAGGTAGTAGCGTGAAAGGCGCCGCTTGTCCTCGGCCAAACTTAGGCCGGCCTTCTCCACGGCGCTATGGATCACCCTCGTGACGGGGGACAGGGGCAAGCTGCGCTTCTCAATCTGCAACGAAATTACGTTCCAAAAACCATTACCACCGACAGCCGGCGCTGGCTTTCTAGCCTGCGTCCTACCTCCATCTGCATGTGGGCCATGTCTTTCGCCTGGCACAGAGCCATTCGGGCCTCGATCTGTAGTTTCGCCTGCTTGGTGAAGAAATCACACGTATCATTCTCTTGCAGCAGTAGCTCACAGAAAGGATTCACTTTCGCAACTGGCGGAGAAAGATGGCAAGGTTAGCACGAAGCAGTTTCGATCGTAA
>KZ070299.1:51791-66153 GCA_002091845.1 Anopheles cracens
TGAAGCTGCGGGAAAATTGGGACGAGAAAGAAGATCACTGTAGCAGCCATACGTCGGGCTCGTCTAAAATTCGCTCGAAACGCTACCCCGTGGGTGTGGAACCGCGAACGGCTGGAACAGCAAAACCGTGGCCCATTCACGATAATAAAAGCTCGAATGCTTTTCATTTTCGACACGAATGAAAAATACATAAAAAAGCGCGACGGAAATTGCTTCTCAAGAGCGCCATCACTTCCTTGCGCGATAGTTTCACCGAGCCGCGTTAGTGGGAACTGAGGGGCAATGGAACCAAACCTAATCAGTGCTTCCATTTTGTGTCGATTTCGTTCTCGGCCGCAGTCAATCTGAGGTGATTATTTTCAAATTATGCTTTATTTTGCTACATATTTCAAGGGAAGTTATAGCTGAGCTTGAGACTGTTCTTCAAGTTTGCTGTTGTATCCTGTATATAAGAATAGGTCACAAGCAGCCTGTATATGGGCTCGATTTTCGTGTATATGGGTTCGAGATCGTTCGTTTCCCTTTATAGGCTCATTAAATGTTAGTGGCCGCATGGCCCCAATGGCAGTAGCCCATTCAACGTAACACTCGAATGCCTAAAATAACTTGCCAACAGTTACTTAACGCCATCAATATCTTAGAGCAGGGGTTGCCAACGTCCGGCGTGTCGGCGAAATCCGGGGAGATTCAATGTACATCTTAAAAAACGTTCCAAGAATATATATACACAGTTTAAGAAAAAAGTGTTTAATGCAAGTATGACACTTTCACCAAAAAAAACTGCTAGACCGCCAAGCAAAGACCTCGCAGCTGTTTTTCCTTTTATTATATTCTCTATATACAGCCTTATGCAAAAGATGTTATCTGGCATTTATACTATTTTCTTATGTTATATTTAGTGAAAAAATATTCAGCTAAATGACTAAAAAAACATCAAATCACTGGACTTACAAATATCCGCATAAATCACTCGACGCTCGAACAATAATAAGACTTCAAATCCAAATGTATTTAAAAAAATATTTTAAAGTTTTCTAATCGTTTTTGTTTTGTACTGATACATAAGTCATCTGACAAAAACTGATTTAATAACATTGGTCTAAGACCGTATAGAAAAGTGAATCGCAACGATCAAAAAACATATTTCATAAACAAAGATATCGAAATCATACCCAAAACTAGAGAAAACCGAATCTCAAATATGTCCTGAGCTGCAATTGTCTAGTCTAGTGCAATGTCTAGTACACTTGGACATCTTGCATAAATGATCATTTGCTAATTAGAGTCAGAAGCAACGAAAAGGGTTGTAAGAAAGTCTGAACTATGGAGTCTTATTGGGCTTAGGAGCCTAAAAAATAAAATAAGGTCTACTATTTTTGTTAAAAAGCTCATAAAGCAGCTTATAAACATCGTTCAAATATTGTGTTTTGTAAAGGAGACCTAATAGCATGTTCTAACTCAATCATAGTACATACAATTGAACAGAACAGAAGAGTTCAAACAGTAAGGATCATTGAAGTAACTAACCCATTCGAAAGATGCCCATTATCAGTTTCAACAACTGAGCTGCTAACATGTTGAGAATCTTCTAATGATACTTGAAAAGTTTGCCGGCCCCTGTCTCTTGCTGATGTGGACAGTACGTTTGGTGGTCATAAAAATTCCAAGAATTCATTGCAAACGAAAATAACTCCCACAACACTGAGCAATACGCAGAAAGGCTGATGCCCATTCCATTAGTTAAATTTCATTAATACTCGGAGCGATTATTCATGCCATGAACGATTCGTTCGGTGGTACAATCCTCTCCCCCACAGTCTCCTATTCCCCCCACCCCAGCACGAAACCGTAACCACAAAATTCGCCTAGCCTACTCCGGTTGCACTTTCTGGCTGGCTTCATTTCCCGGGTCGCGGCGACGGACGTTCGGTCTGGCCTGCCGGTGGCTTTCTCATATTGCACGCCCTTTAAACATAAACAAAACACAACAACAACCAACAACGAACGTCAACAAAAATAAAACGCAATCCTCGCGCACAAAAGCCACCGCTTACCGCGGCGGAGACCGCGGCGTTCGGGAAAATTTAATTCCATTTCCAAGAGCGCCCGACCCGGCTGGGACGGGGTACGTAAATTAAACTCCACGGACAAACCCACGGCCTAATAATGTGGAGAAGCTTTCCGCCCACCACCGTGCCGTGGGTGGAAAAACACCGCCGCGTCCGTGCCGGTGCCGGTGGGGCGGGCAAAGCACGAAATAATGGAAAATTCCCCCGAGCTGGCCGGCTGGAAACCCGACACGCCACGCGCAGTAAATCTCGAATAACAAAAGGCTGCCAACCGAACAAAGACACGGGTGGAAAATTAATATGTTGTGCGAGCATTTTTCACCGGCTGTTCACGAGCGTTCTGTCGCTCGTTTCTTTTTCGTTTCTCGTCGTTGTTGCTATCCTTCCGCTTTCGAGTTTTTAATACTGGCGCAAGGACATTCCAGAGGCGATGGGTTCGGTATAGATTCCGCGTAAACCGAAGCGGGGGCGCGTTTATTTATGTGCGATTTGCTGGCGTCTTACGAGCCTTTTTACAGCCTTTAATTAGATCGACTTACCGGGCGCACCTGCGTCGTGCATATCAAGCAGGCTGTGCCGTAGCATAACGCTATGCAAATGTTGCGCTTTCCACAAAGTGAGACTACCCCAAAACAAGCTACTGTGATAAATTAGCGTTCGCTTCATCTTTTTTATTTTTTATCGGTGCGCATGCAGAGAGAAAGAAGGACGTCCACAATATCCCGAATCCTCGGCCACGTCCGGTGGTGAAATTAAAGCGATTGAAGGTGGCGGAAAATTAGTGGGACCTTTCGGGGCCGCTTGGAATTGGGCACCGAGGCGGAACGAAAACTTGCATTCGGAACGGGGCAGAACACGAAAATATAATCCCATTTCCCACGGAATCGGCCCCCGGCCCCATTCCCGCTCCTTTTGTGTTCTGTGAATGAATTATTCAACAGGATTCGGAAATCGGAATGAGTTTCGTTACGCCACCCCGCAAAAGGACGACTGCGCTCCGAGTGTTGTTCTTCGTTCGGGGGGTTCGGGGGAGTTTGCTTCGCCTGCTTCTGAGAAAACGGCAGGAGCGAGCGGTGAACGCATCAATCCCGGACCGGGATGTGGGATCAGCAGCCGGAGATGGCGCACGTACGCATAAACCTTGTCCCCCTCCCGTGTGCGTATGAATTGTTGCTGCCGTCGTTGTGGTGGGCGAACGATAAAGATGTCCGTGCCCTCGACCTTCGCCCGAACCTTTCGCTGAGCGGAGCGTGTTCGGCTGGAGAAGGTTCTTTCCGGCGTGGGCACAGAAGGGCAAACTCTCCGGGATACGATTTTTTGGAAGCACGTAGCAAACACGTCTTGGCAGGCGCGTCGTAGTGTGCGTTGCGATTATACACTTACGAGAGAGTGCGTTTGTGTTTGGGTGAGAGAGTGAGAGAGAGCGAGACCCCGTTAGGATATAAATAGAACGCAGTGGGAAATGGGAGCGAAACGTTGCCATTTTTCGGCGCACGGACGAGATCCTGAGCCGTAGACAAGGGTGTGTGTGTTCTCTCCTGTGTGTTGGGTGTGTTGGGTTGAGAGTTTAGATGGAAACAACGGCAGCGCGGACGGTGACGGTGACAAGCGCACGGCGGGCTGTAGGTTATTTAATGCCGACCTTGAATTAAAAGGCCGCCCATTCATTGCTGGCAGCGCTAATGAAAACGTTCTGCTCAAAAGTGCAGCTCTGTGCGCATTTGCAATCGATTTTCTGTTCCCGGTATTATGCGCCTGAATGTAGGCAAGAGGAATGTTGGACTACTGTTGCGTGCACTACGTTTCCACTAGGGAACACACACTGCATACATTTAGGCGTAGTTGTTTAAGCAAACTTTGGAAATTGTTTGTTTTCGGCACGGATTTCTGCCAGTTTTAGTTCAAATTTTATATACAATATATATTGCATTTATCAGCGAAGTTCACTCGAATTAAATCGCCGGTTGCTGTGTATGCTACGTAATGTTTTTACCCCCCAAAAAGCTTCATTTGCCAAACAAAGAGTTTACTCGGAGGCGACTGCCGAGGGCAGAGAGCTCAATATGAGTCCATTTCTTCTATACGTTCCAAATATAGACCACACCGATCAACGCCACGAACAAAACCAACGTCCCACTATCCTTCCCAAGCGTGCGAAGCTCACGAGCGGCTAATCCCATTCGCTCATTACGCGACTGGAAAGGGCGATGCAAATGGCTATGGCTATAATTGTAACCGGTCGTGACCGGCATTGTGTTCGGGTGCTCGGGAGTAATCGACCGCATTCGACCTCGAGCCGTGTGACGTAAATCGGTTTCTCTCCGGTTCACGCCAGGATCTGTCTCCAGCGCGGACATTTCGCCTTCGATCGAACGACACCACGTGTCGATAATGGTGGAGCGATTTTTGATTCCGCTCCCACAAATGGCTCCTTCCGTAGTTCCGGCTCGCGCGTGCCAAAAAAAGGCACACACACACCAAACGGTAGCGACCTTGAGTAAATCACGTTTCCGTTGTTTCCGTGCGTGTGAAATAACAGTACCACGAGGGAAAGCAAAACCCAAGCATCAAAAAATGAAATTTCGACACCATTCGGAGTGAAAAGCATGGCCCGATCTCTGCCCGACCACCCCATTCCGGAAGCTAGAAGCCATTCCGGAAAAGCGCGCAACTTGGGTCAAGATGATGATGGTGAGGGTGATAAAAATAATTCCCGCTGGCAGTGGCACTTGACGTTCATGCGCGCCTTTGGCCACGTCAAACAAGGTGACTGCTCTTGCTTCTTGCGCGGGCCACGGACTCCATTACGCGAAACGGTCGGTCGGGCTCGTGTTGTTTCATAATGCGGTTTCCCCTTCGGGCGTAACATCAGTCAGACGGTAATTGGTTTGGCGTAATTGAAACGCCGCCCGTGCGCCACACAGCCCACTGTGGAAGGAAGTGGAAATCTCGTCCTTACCTCAGACTCCGTTGCGTCCGGACACTGGCACTGACGGGATGGATTCTTGATGAGTTTTGCGAATTTGGAAAACACGCGCGCACACAAAAAAACAACACAAATCGCCACACTTTCCGAGCACTGTCTGTCGGTGGCGTGATGATTCCGCTCGGTGAGTTCTGATCAATATCTGCACAGTATCCGCCAGCGCCAGCACTACGGCCCGATTCCACGCTCAATTCACCGCGTCAGTGCCACTTGATTAGTTTTCGATTGCCACAAAGACGGCTCCCGTGCAAACCTTGGCACCAATTTGCACTGAGGTTGTGTTTTACTCGGATCCTTTCCTTTTGCACGCCTCGGGATACGTGTTCTTTCTACTGCACGCTGCTCCGGGTTCGATTGCTCCCACTCAGTCACACTCACAGCCGTGAACACGCTGGGTGTGTGACGCGAAAATCCGTGCCCGTGCGCCCGTGCTTTTGGTGAATGAAAATCGTTCGCCCCGGTGGCTTTTTGTTCTTCTTCACATGCTGAAAACCTGCACCAGCACCTGAATTCTATCCGCACGTCGAACTCTCGAACGCTGCGTTTCGCTGCTGCCTGCCGAAAACTGTCGCGCGAGTCGTTGGGCCCCGATGCTTCCGTGTCGCGCCGTGCGCATGTGCGCCAGTGTCCGCGAAAGCTTCAGCCCCGGTTCGTGGCCCAAACGCCCCATGGACAGGGGTGGAAACGGTGGCTGACGGGGAGGGTGAGTGCTGTCTTGGTGGCTGGTGTTTGACGTTTCCGCGCGCTGAGTGTTGTGAAGTTTTTGGGGCAAGATCGTGGGACGTCTCTAAACCCTCGGGTGACAAGTGCGCGTTGGAAAGTGATATTACGACATTATGGAAGTGGCAATGTTCCCAACTATCAGAAATATCTGAAATAATAGCAAAAATATACAAATCATCTACTTATTTCACAACTCGCACAAACTGTTATCATGTTTTCATGAGAATCAGTTTATTTCAATCATCCTTGGACTTATTAGGTGCTTCTATGCATCTCAATATCTTCACTTTTAACCGATTTAATTTATTAGTTGAAAAACTCGTTTGGTAAATACAGGGGACTCTCTCTAGGGTACAATATGTATGAGCGCTTAACATTCGGCTATCTCCACAGATGTTCCAATGTTTTATAAACGATATATTATTTTGTAGAAAACTTCCTTGTCTATATAAACAATAGCAGTTAGTCTTATGTGATTGAAGCAGATCTTAAACTTATAAAGAGGGCGAAATATGTAAACAAAATTATTTTCAAAATGAGATGAAAAATGCATTGATGAGCCTTGTGTTAAAGCTTGTACTGGCAAATGCCCAGCACAAGGCATAAATTAGCGTTGGGTAACAGAGATTCAGATTCATGAATCTGAATGAATCTTTGAACTAAATGAATGAATCTGAATCTTAGAAACAAAGATTCATGAATCCCTAGAGATTCATGAATCTTTAGAGATTCACGAGATTCATGAATCTTCTAGAGATTCATAAGATTTGTAAAGGAGACCTAATAGCATGTTCTAGCTCAATCATAGTACATACTATTGAAAAGAACAGAAGAGTTCAAACAGTAAGGATCATTGAAGTAACTAACCCATTCGAAAGATGCCCATTATCAGTTTCTATAACTGAGCTGCTCACATGTTGAGAATCTTCTAATTGTACTTGAAAAGTTTGCCGGCCCCTGTCTCTTGCTGATGTGGACAGTACGTTTGGTGGTCATAAAAATTCCAAGAATTCATTGCAAACGAAAATAACTCCCACAACACTGAGCAATACGCAGAAAGGCTGATGCCCATTCCATTAGTTAAATTTCATTAATACTCGGAGCGATTATTCATGCCATGAACGATTCGTTCGGTGGTACAATCCTCTCCCCCACAGTCTCCTATTCCCCCCACCCCAGCACGAAACCGTAACCACAAAATTCGCCTAGCCTACTCCGGTTGCACTTTCTGGCTGGCTTCATTTCCCGGGTCGCGGCGACGGACGTTCGGTCTGGCCTGCCGGTGGCTTTCTCATATTGCACGCCCTTTAAACATAAACAAAACACAACAACAACCAACAACGAACGTCAACAAAAATAAAACGCAATCCTCGCGCACAAAAGCCACCGCTTACCGCGGCGGAGACCGCGGCGTTCGGGAAAATTTAATTCCATTTCCAAGAGCGCCCGACCCGGCTGGGACGGGGTACGTAAATTAAACTCCACGGACAAACCCACGGCCTAATAATGTGGAGAAGCTTTCCGCCCACCACCGTGCCGTGGGTGGAAAAACACCGCCGCGTCCGTGCCGGTGCCGGTGGGGCGGGCAAAGCACGAAATAATGGAAAATTCCCCCGAGCTGGCCGGCTGGAAACCCGACACGCCACGCGCAGTAAATCTCGAATAACAAAAGGCTGCCAACCGAACAAAGACACGGGTGGAAAATTAATATGTTGTGCGAGCATTTTTCACCGGCTGTTCACGAGCGTTCTGTCGCTCGTTTCTTTTTCGTTTCTCGTCGTTGTTGCTATCCTTCCGCTTTCGAGTTTTTAATACTGGCGCAAGGACATTCCAGAAGCGATGCGTTCGGTATAGATTCCGCGTAAACCGAAGCGGGGACGCGTTTATTTATGTGCGATTTGCTGGCGTCTTACGAGCCTTTTTACAGCCTTTAATTAGATCGACTTACCGGGCGCACCTGCGTCGTGCATATCAAGCAGGCTGTGCCGTAGCATAACGCTATGCAAATGTTGCGCTTTCCACAAAGTGAGACTACCCAAAACAAGCTACTGTGATAAATTAGCGTTCGCTTCATCTTTTTTATTTTTTATCGGTGCGCATGCAGAGAGAAAGAAGGACGTCCACAATATCCCGAATCCTCGGCCACGTCCGGTGGTGAAATTAAAGCGATTGACGGTGGCGGAAAATTAGTGGGACCTTTCGGGGCCGCTTGGAATTGGGCACCGAGGCGGAACGAAAACTTGCATTCGGAACGGGGCAGAACACGAAAATATAATCCCATTTCCCACGGAATCGGCCCCCGGCCCCATTCCCGCTCCTTTTGTGTTCTGTGAATGAATTATTCAACAGGATTCGGAAATCGGAATGAGTTTCGTTACGCCACTTTATTTATGTGCGATTTGCTGGCGTCTTACGAGCCTTTTTACAGCCTTTAATTAGATCGACTTACCGGGCGCACCTGCGTCGTGCATATCAAGCAGGCTGTGCCGTAGCATAACGCTATGCAAATGTTGCGCTTTCCACAAAGTGAGACTACCCCAAAACAAGCTACTGTGATAAATTAGCGTTCGCTTCATCTTTTTTTTTTATCGATGCGCATGCAGAGAGAAAGAAGGACGTCCACAATATCCCGAATCCTCGGCCACGTCCGGTGGTGAAATTAAAGCGATTGAAGGTGGCGGAAAATTAGTGGGACCTTTCGGGGCCGCTTGGAATTGGGCACCGAGGCGGAACGAAAACTTGCATTCGGAACGGGGCAGAACACGAAAATATAATCCCATTTCCCACGGAATCGGCCCCCGGCCCCATTCCCGCTCCTTTTGTGTTCTGTGAATGAATTATTCAACAGGATTCGGAAATCGGAATGAGTTTCGTTACGCCACCCCGCAAAAGGACGACTGCGCTCCGAGTGTTGTTCTTCGTTCGGGGGGTTCGGGGGAGTTTGCTTCGCCTGCTTCTGAGAAAACGGCAGGAGCGAGCGGTGAACGCATCAATCCCGGACCGGGATGTGGGATCAGCAGCCGGAGATGGCGCACGTACGCATAAACCTTGTCCCCCTCCCGTGTGCGTATGAATTGTTGCTGCCGTCGTTGTGGTGGGCGAACGATAAAGATGTCCGTGCCCTCGACCTTCGCCCGAACCTTTCGCTGAGCGGAGCGTGTTCGGCTGGAGAAGGTTCTTTCCGGCGTGGGCACAGAAGGGCAAACTCTCCGGGATACGATTTTTTGGAAGCACGTAGCAAACACGTCTTGGCAGGCGCGTCGTAGTGTGCGTTGCGATTATACACTTACGAGAGAGTGCGTTTGTGTTTGGGTGAGAGAGTGAGAGAGAGCGAGACCCCGTTAGGATATAAATAGAACGCAGTGGGAAATGGGAGCGAAACGTTGCCATTTTTCGGCGCACGGACGAGATCCTGAGCCGTAGACAAGGGTGTGTGTGTTCTCTCCTGTGTGTTGGGTGTGTTGGGTTGAGAGTTTAGATGGAAACAACGACAGCGCGGACGGTGACGGTGACAAGCGCACGGCGGGCTGTAGGTTATTTAATGCCGACCTTGAATTAAAAGGCCGCCCATTCATTGCTGGCAGCGCTAATGAAAACGTTCTGCTCAAAAGTGCAGCTCTGTGCGCATTTGCAATCGATTTTCTGTTCCCGGTATTATGCGCCTGAATGTAGGCAAGAGGAATGTTGGACTACTGTTGCGTGCACTACGTTTCCACTAGGGAACACACACTGCATACATTTAGGCGTAGTTGTTTAAGCAAACTTTGGAAATTGTTTGTTTTCGGCACGGATTTCTGCCAGTTTTAGTTCAAATTTTATATACAATATATATTGCATTTATCAGCGAAGTTCACTCGAATTAAATCGCCGGTTGCTATGTATGCTACGTAATGTTTTTTCCCCCCAAAAAGCTTCATTTGCCAAACAAAGAGTTTACTCGGAGGCGACTGCCGAGGGCAGAGAGCTCAATATGAGTCCATTTCTTCTATACGTTCCAAATATAGACCACACCGATCAACGCCACGAACAAAACCAACGTCCCACTATCCTTCCCAAGCGTGCGAAGCTCACGAGCGGCTAATCCCATTCGCTCATTACGCGACTGGAAAGGGCGATGCAAATGGCTATGGCTATAATTGTAACCGGTCGTGACCGGCATTGTGTTCGGGTGCTCGGGAGTAATCGACCGCATTCGACCTCGAGCCGTGTGACGTAAATCGGTTTCTCTCCGGTTCACGCCAGGATCTGTCTCCAGCGCGGACATTTCGCCTTCGATCGAACGACACCACGTGTCGATAATGGTGGAGCGATTTTTGATTCCGCTCCCACAAATGACTCCTTCCGTAGTTCCGGCTCGCGCGTGCCAAAAAAAGGCACACACACACCAAACGGTAGCGACCTTGAGTAAATCACGTTTCCGTTGTTTCCGTGCGTGTGAAATAACAGTACCACGAGGGAAAGCAAAACCCAAGCATCAAAAAATGAAATTTCGACACCATTCGGAGTGAAAAGCATGGCCCGATCTCTGCCCGAATTGTTTGTTTTCGGCACGGATTTCTGCCAGTTTTAGTTCAAATTTTATATACAATATATATTGCATTTATCAGCGAAGTTCACTCGAATTAAATCGCCGGTTGCTGTGTATGCTACGTAATGTTTTTACCCCCCAAAAAGCTTCATTTGCCAAACAAAGAGTTGCCTCGGAGGGGACTGCCGAGGGCAGAGAGCTCAATATGAGTCCATTTCTTCTATACGTTCCAAATATAGACCACACCGATCAACGCCACGAACAAAACCAACGTCCCACTATCCTTCCCAAGCGTGCGAAGCTCACGAGCGGCTAATCCCATTCGCTCATTACGCGACTGGAAAGGGCGATGCAAATGGCTATGGCTATAATTGTAACCGGTCGTGACCGGCATTGTGTTCGGGTGCTCGGGAGTAATCGACCGCATTCGACCTCGAGCCGTGTGACGTAAATCGGTTTCTCTCCGGTTCACGCCAGGATCTGTCTCCAGCGCGGACATTTCGCCTTCGATCGAACGACACCACGTGTCGATAATGGTGGAGCGATTTTTGATTCCGCTCCCACAAATGGCTCCTTCCGTAGTTCCGGCTCGCGCGTGCCAAAAAAAGGCACACACACACCAAACGGTAGCGACCTTGAGTAAATCACGTTTCCGTTGTTTCCGTGCGTGTGAAATAACAGTACCACGAGGGAAAGCAAAACCCAAGCATCAAAAAATGAAATTTCGACACCATTCGGAGTGAAAAGCATGGCCCGATCTCTGCCCGACCACCCCATTCCGGAAGCTAGAAGCCATTCCGGAAAAGCGCGCAACTTGGGTCAAGATGATGATGGTGAGGGTGATAAAAATAATTCCCGCTGGCAGTGGCACTTGACGTTCATGCGCGCCTTTGGCCACGTCAAACAAGGTGACTGCTCTTGCTTCTTGCGCGGGCCACGGACTCCATTACGCGAAGCGGTCGGTCGGGCTCGTGTTGTTTCATAATGCGGTTTCCCCTTCGGGCGTAACATCAGTCAGACGGTAATTGGTTTGGCGTAATTGAAACGCCGCCCGTGCGCCACACAGCCCACTGTGGAAGGAAGTGGAAATCTCGTCCTTACCTCAGACTCCGTTGCGTCCGGACACTGGCACTGACGGGATGGATTCTTGATGAGTTTTGCGAATTTGGAAAACACGCGCGCACACAAAAAAACAACACAAATCGCCACACTTTCCGAGCACTGTCTGTCGGTGGCGTGATGATTCCGCTCGGTGAGTTCTGATCAATATCTGCACAGTATCCGCCAGCGCCAGCACTACGGCCCGATTCCACGCTCAATTCACCGCGTCAGTGCCACTTGATTAGTTTTCGATTGCCACAAAGACGGCTCCCGTGCAAACCTTGGCACCAATTTGCACTGAGGTTGTGTTTTACTCGGATCCTTTCCTTTTGCACGCCTCGGGATACGTGTTCTTTCTACTGCACGCTGCTCCGGGTTCGATTGCTCCCACTCAGTCACACTCACAGCCGTGAACACGCTGGGTGTGTGACGCGAAAATCCGTGCCCGTGCGCCCGTGCTTTTGGTGAATGAAAATCGTTCGCCCCGGTGGCTTTTTGTTCTTCTTCACATGCTGAAAACCTGCACCAGCACCTGAATTCTATCCGCACGTCGAACTCTCGAACGCTGCGTTTCGCTGCTGCCTGCCGAAAACTGTCGCGCGAGTCGTTGGGCCCCGATGCTTCCGTGTCGCGCCGTGCGCATGTGCGCCAGTGTCCGCGAAAGCTTCAGCCCCGGTTCGTGGCCCAAACGCCCCATGGACAGGGGTGGAAACGGTGGCTGACGGGGAGGGTGAGTGCTGTCTTGGTGGCTGGTGTTTGACGTTTCCGCGCGCTGAGTGTTGTGAAGTTTTTGGGGCAAGATCGTGGGACGTCTCTAAACCCTCGGGTGACAAGTGCGCGTTGGAAAGTGATATTACGACATTATGGAAGTGGCAATGTTCCCAACTATCAGAAATATCTGAAATAATAGCAAAAATATACAAATCATCTACTTATTTCACAACTCGCACAAACTGTTATCATGTTTTCATGAGAATCAGTTTATTTCAATCATCCTTGGACTTATTAGGTGCTTCTATGCATCTCAATATCTTCACTTTTAACCGATTTAATTTATTAGTTGAAAAACTCGTTTGGTAAATACAGGGGACTCTCTCTAGGGTACAATATGTATGAGCGCTTAACATTCGGCTATCTCCACAGATGTTCCAATGTTTTATAAACGATATATTATTTTGTAGAAAACTTCCTTGTCTATATAAACAATAGCAGTGAGTGAAAAGCATGGCCCGATCTCTGCCCGACCACCCCATTCCGGAAGCTAGAAGCCATTCCGGAAAAGCGCGCAACTTGGGTCAAGATGATGATGGTGAGGGTGATAAAAATAATTCCCGCTGGCAGTGGCACTTGACGTTCATGCGCGCCTTTGGCCACGTCAAACAAGGTGACTGCTCTTGCTTCTTGCGCGGGCCACGGACTCCATTACGCGAAGCGGTCGGTCGGGCTCGTGTTGTTTCATAATGCGGTTTCCCCTTCGGGCGTAACGTCAGTCAGACGGTAATTGGTTTGGCGTAATTGAAACGCCGCCCGTGCGCCACACAGCCCACTGTGGAAGGAAGTGGAAATCTCGTCCTTACCTCAGACTCCGTTGCGTCCGGACACTGGCACTGACGGGATGGATTCTTGATGAGTTTTGCGAATTTGGAAAACACGCGCGCACACAAAAAAACAACACAAATCGCCACACTTTCCGAGCACTGTCTGTCGGTGGCGTGATGATTCCGCTCGGTGAGTTCTGATCAATATCTGCACAGTATCCGCCAGCGCCAGCACTACGGCCCGATTCCACGCTCAATTCACCGCGTCAGTGCCACTTGATTAGTTTTCGATTGCCACAAAGACGGCTCCCGTGCAAACCTTGGCACCAATTTGCACTGAGGTTGTGTTTTACTCGGATCCTTTCCTTTTGCACGCCTCGGGGTACGTGTTCTTTCTACTGCACGGTGCTCCGGGTTCGATTGCTCCCACTCAGTCACACTCACAGCCGTGAACACGCTGGGTGTGTGACGCGAAAATCCGTGCCCGTGCGCCCGTGCTTTTGGTGAATGAAAATCGTTCGCCCCGGTGGCTTTTTGTTCTTCTTCACATGCTGAAAACCTGCACCAGCACCTGAATTCTATCCGCACGTCGAACTCTCGAACGCTGCGTTTCGCTGCTGCCTGCCGAAAACTGTCGCGCGAGTCGTTGGGCCCCGATGCTTCCGTGTCGCGCCGTGCGCATGTGCGCCAGTGTCCGCGAAAGCTTCAGCCCCGGTTCGTGGCCCAAACGCCCCATGGACAGGGGTGGAAACGGTGGCTGACGGGGAGGGTGAGCGCTGCTCTGGTGGCTGGTGTTTGACGTTTCCGCGCGCTGAGTGTTGTGAAGTTTTTGGGGCAAGATCGTGGGACGTCTCTAAACCCTCGGGTGACAAGTGCGCGTTGGAAAGTGATATTACGACATTATGGAAGTGGCAATGTTCCCAACTATCAGAAATATCTGAAATAATAGCAAAAATATACAAATCATCTACTTATTTCACAACTCGCCAAAATTATTATCATGTTTTCATGAGAATCAGGTTATTTCAATGATCCTTGGACTTATTAGGTTCTTCTATGCATCTCAATATCTTCACTTTTAACCGATTTAATTTATTAGTTGAAAAACTCGTTTGGTAAATACAGGGGACTCTCTCTAGGGTACAATATGTATGAGCGCTTAACATTCAGCTATCTCCACAGATGTTCCAATGTTCTATAAACTCTATATTCTTTTGTAGAAAATTTCCTTGTCTATATAAACAATAGCAGTAAATCTTATGTGATTGAAGCAGATCTTAAACTTATAAAGAGGGCCAAATATGTAAACAAAATTATTTTCAAAATGAGATGAAAAATGAGCCTTGTGTTAAAGCTTGTACTGGCAAATGCCCAGCACAAGGCATAAATTAGTGTTGGGTAACAGAGATTCAGATAG
>KZ070307.1:2908-16557 GCA_002091845.1 Anopheles cracens
TATGGAATCTTCATGAGCGTTGCACCTAAAATGCTCCTGGTAGGTATACCACATAACACACACATTATTTTTTTCTATGGTTCAGATTGTGTAAAATTGCTTCCTTTACACTTTAAGAAAAAAAGGAAGCTATCGAAAAAAAACTAAAAAGAAACGATACTCGGAGTACGTCATTAGTGCAATATTTATATATATTTTAATTGCTCGCTATGCATTACAAATGATTATGGTCATACATTATTGGCACAACAACCTCAACCTCAACCTAACCAAAACAGGATATCGGCCTGTCTCTTCTGGCATTCACTGACTTAGATTACCCTGAAGATTCAGTTCTGCAATGCTCCAGTTGAAATTCGAACCCACATCATGTGGTATGTAAAATTTAGCACATGACCATACATGGTGTATGAGATTCTTAAAATATTGGTTAAAAAGGAACATTACTCCAAATCACAAAAATTGAAATATTTTTTTCCCAAACGTAATGCTGTACCAAATTCTCTTAAAGCAGCAATTGATAATGAATCACTTTAAACCATGACATGTCACATTACATTACTTAACTGACCTGCCCTAACTGAGTAATGTATCATCTGCTGCGTCAACAAAAAAACAGAAATACCTCACGGAGACAAGGTTGGCTTGAAAAACTTACTAGAATGATGTCTTTTTTTTGTTGTACCTAAATTTATGACATTTATTAAGGAATCGCACGATGAAGATTAATGGACATCGAGTAAAATAGGATTGCTTCTGGTGACTACGACCGGCGGCAGAAAAGTTTGCCAAATCGCACGATGAAGATTAATGGACATCGAGTAAAATAGGATTGCTTCTGGTGACTACGACCGGCGGCAGAAAAGTTTGCCTACCTGTGTGCGAAGTCGCCGGTCAGCCTTTTTACGCGTATCATGCATGTAACCGTCTTTGGGGATTTCAAAATTCGTACAGCGGGATCCGTTTCGGAACGATTCGGTAAAGTGCAAAAGTCTCTCACGAAATTCGATTATGTTTACCGCCATTCGTACGACTGCGAAGGGCTACGGGAATGGCAGTGATAGCTGTTTTGCCAGTGTATCGATTGAATTTGCAGTAAACGTACGAAAGATTTTGATATTTTCGACTTTCAACTCGACTGAAGATAGGAAGAGGCATTACAAGACGAATATTCTGTTTCTTCGCTTTTTCTCGAGACAGTTAGGTAGAGGAAGCATATATTTCCGAGCACTTTTTGCAAGCAAATAGAAGAATGGTGCAAAAATATGATTCACCAAGGTGGTAAAACGAAACAAATCGTTAACTTAATAAATATAGGTTTATGCTAGAGCGCAACGACAGTGATTTGTTCCTCTACCGTTGTTGTGCGTCAGAAACAAACCGTGCTTCTCACAAACATGACTGCCGTACCAATATTGATATTTGCTGATAGAGATAGAAGCTAAGTTTCGTGCGTGAAAGAATCCCGGCGTGGAGCAAGAATAATAGAAACGAAACAGCAAACTTTGCAAAGTTGGCTGGCTTTGCCTCGCCATACCGGCATCATCATCTCGTATGCTTCATCAAAAAATCATTCCCATAATATATGATATCAATCAAATTATCTACTTTGGGCCATCAATAATTGACCATTTTCTCGTTGGCCTCGCAGGCGTGTGGAATATGCGGATCCACATCGGCTGGCACGGTGTACAAAATGGCGGAAGGCAGTTGAAAGAGACGGAGGAAATGAAAATAGAAGTACGAAAACTGCCTCTGCAGCCAGCCAGTCAGCCGTTCGCCTCCGCTAGGCAGCGCAGACCGAGCAAGATTCACAAAAGCGGGAAATGTCATGCCAACGAAGTAGGATAAAAGTCTTTTCCACTTCGCACGCTTCGCAGCCGATGGTCCTTGTTGTAGTCCAACGCAGAGCGTACAATCCCATAACATCGGGCCCGTGCATCCGCGAATTCACTGAATATTGAAAAGGAGAACCTGCATGATACTTCGCTTGATATGGAGTGACACGATCGGGAAGAAAAAATAATTGCAATGATTGATGTCTTCGGAACGCCTCAATCAACAACAACGTTTTGACAGAAGTATGCAAGTCAGAGTAGGCCTTACAATTTTTGAAACCGACGGAGGGATGGGTTCGCCTTTTTATTCATCGATAAAAGTGTGGAGTTATTCGATGGCACTGCTGTTGGTGACGTTTTGTGAAGTGTCCTACATGTTGTCACAATCGTGCTGTCACGTTACTGATTCGCATGTTTCATAGAATTCTATTTTTGGGCAATACGGCACAGGGGGATGTTTTAACATCCGCCCGGGTAACCAAGCATGGTGCGAGAATGTTCCGATCACAATGATTTGCTATCAAGTTTAGGACACGTTCATGAAATTAAATCGCTCATTGATGCCGAGCTTTCATTTGACGAACCGTACTAATTCGATTTTGCATGTTGTTCTACTACACGAGGGGAAAGTTGGGCATTTTTGATCCACTCTCGTTATGGTGACACTGTGAATCTGTTGAATCATGAATTTTTGTGAACTGACGAGTACGTGACACCGACCGGGATCTTCTTAACGAAGCGCAACTTAATCCGCAAACGGTACGTTCTCTAATTTCACCCTGTTCGGGCCTCTGCACTCATGGGGCAGTGCCGTTTATTACGGATGGAATTGCATTCAAACATTTGCCTGTGCTAGTTTGATGATTGGCAGCAAGAACGCCACTGGCCGGCAGTACGATTTTTTCTCCTTCCCTTTCTAGCATCTTTCACTCACTGTTTTTAACAGATATTGCAGTTATCTTGCAAGGTTTCGCATTGCTAGTAATTTGTTTGTAATTTAGCTCTAAAGTTAATGATGGTAACTTTAGTTTTTTTTAATTACGGATGGAATTGCATTCAAACATTTGCCTGTGCTAGTTTGATGATTGGCAGCAAGAACGCCACTGGCCGGCAGTACGAGCTACTTGCTGGGTTAATGCAATTATCAGCGCTATTAAATTATGACTGAAAGCAAATTCAATTTCCTACCCCTGTCCGTTTGATGCTGGAAGAATTTTAAAAGAGCCTGTAACCGGGCGCCCGGCCTCGTCATTGAAACTTCCTGTTGCACAACTGGTGGCAGTGTCAGTGGCAAGATATGATGATTTTTCACTGCATGTTGCAAGTGCTTTGATGATTGTACCACCAGTGAGGCCAGTGATGGATATGTGAGGCTGCCCCGTGCCGATATTACTCATGTTGTGTCTGGTCAAACGGTTGCGAATGCCTAACGATGTGGAAAATGTGGCAGGTAACGCGGGGTTGCAACAGGAGCTGAAATGACCATTAATGAGCTGTTCAGCAATATCAAAGGCGCAGGGTGGCTCGTCGTGATTAGCTAGGAGCTCTTTCCAAGCTGGACACGGCCAGTAGTGCGTTAAATGAACAGTGTATTTACAATGTTACTAGAAAACCCCGGAAGTGCTCACGTGGTCCATGTTGCCTGGTGGTTGAAGGCATCGAAAGCATCAACTTGTTAATTTTTCGTCTGACTGTGTTTGCCGTTGTAGTGGTATTTGTACGTTTTGTATTTGTGCATGCATGTTTTGTGTTCCATGAAATGCAAAAAAGAAAGTTTGTAAATACCGTATGTATATATTACCATAGCGTTGTACAAGAAGTATCGAAGTACTCACGAGGTTGATGTTACCTAATTATGAAACACATCGGAATATTCAACTTGTTAATTTACTTATGTTTTGTGTTGAATGAAAAACGAAACAGAAAGTTTGCATTTTAATATTTTGTTATGTTTCGTCAAATCATAAAAGCTCACAATAATTTATTTAGGTCATGTACTTGAACGGAAAAGAACATAGACAGAGTCGTCCGAAAAAAGCAACATAATAGCTTAACATTAGGCATGTTAAGGTGAAGACACCATTAAGAGGTAAAGGTAAATAAAATCATTTATTCACTCTGTTAAAAAGTTTCGCTTATTCTCTATCTTGTTATTTGCTGTTTTTGGATTCTTTCAATGATTTCTTGATTTTGGATTTATTTCAATAAGGTTGTATTTTGCTTCTTTTCGATTATTTCTTTATCATAAATCTATGATTTATATATTAAAAGATAATTAATTTGTTTTATAACTTTAATCACCATCCTTTTGCTTATACATGCTTTATATAATACCTTTGCATTTATTTTTCTTTCCTACGCTTTTCCCTATATTCTATGTTAATATAACCGGTTTTCTTATATCGAAAATGCGATATTTTTTTCTCCTTCCCTTTCTAGCATCTTTCACTCACTGTTTTTAACAGATATTGCAGTTATCTTGCAAGGTTTCGCATTGCTAGTAATTTGTTTGTAATTTAGCTCTAAAGTTAATGATGGTAACTTTAGTTTTTTTTCGTTCTACGAACCTTCTGCGTATTGATTTAATTTCAATCTAAACGCATGTTGTTTAACATACGTACGAACTTTAAAACATTATTGCTTACAAATTTAACCGTCTTAACTTATAGATTGAAGTACATTGTACATTGAAGTTCTGTTTAAAATACAGAAAGCTTAAAGTCATGGTGATTGTAGTACTCATTTTAAAACATGTTTTTTGTGACACATCACTGTATAATAAATCATGACAATTTTTAATTTGGAATCAACCAGAAAAACTTGACTGATAGCTTTCATAACATGCAGATGCCATACTATGTTGCCATATTCCGAATTAATTCTTAATTTCCCATCCAACTCTATCGGTTTGGTGTATGTTAAACATTGGAAACTACTGCCAGACTTCAGTCGTAACACTAGCGTACAGCAAATAAAAGTCGGAGCACAAGTCTTTGACCAGATTTTGATGGACATGACAATGCTTTTCCATTCGGGCCAGCTCACGGTCCCACTCACCAGCCGGTACTATAATCTCCAACACCAGCGCCAGGATGACAGGATCATATGAACCGTTCCTCAGTAGCCCGGCAGCTCCGGATAGCTTCATGTATGCATCATTTTACCTCGATGCAGCAGAACAGCCAAGCGGGTGCGCAACAACGGAAACCGGCGGAAACCGAGATATGAAGTTTTCATATGGAAAATGGAAATGCCCAACAATCGACCGACGACACCATTGGCTTGGCGGGCGTTTGCGAACATAGACGAAAGCATGCCCGGCCGCCGTCAGCCAACCGCTACCTCTACACCCCACGATGAATCTGTCAACTTTGGCCATCCGTCTGGCATCAGTAGCTCTTCCGTTCCGGCCGCATTCCTTCCACTGTTGCCATCGTTGCTCGGTGCTAATTCCAGCCTAGCTGTCACCGGGCATTAATATCTGTGCGCTGTGTGGTGGTGACTATATTTTTCCAAACTAATGGAAACATTTATTTCACTTACGAAATACCGAGCATGTGGTAAATGTTCCAGAGCTGAGAGTGTGAGAAATGAAGAGGACCAAGCGAGACAGACTCGCAGCAAGGGTGTGCGAAAATAGATGAAACATTCTCACTTGAGCCACGACGGTTCGGGATTGAGGTGTCTCGGATGCAGGTGTGTCATGTGAGGAGAAGGCGAACGGGAGCTCTGCCTCGTTGGAGACATCCCGAAACGAACGTTCCAATCGTGCAGCTCGATCGCACGGATGAATGGTTAAACGACCTGAAATACGTACGTCACAAGCTACCCTTACCACACGTTCCGACTTTCACCAAACGACCCTGTTCTAGCTCCATTGGGAAATGCTAGCTATGCGAAAAATCGAAGTATCGATGGCATGCGTCACCTTTATTACGCACACTTCGACGCAGGATTTACCACTGATGGGACTCCGTACTGAGATTGTTGTTCCCATACCACCCACGGTGACAGTGGAGAAAAATGTTATGATTTTCGTATTTGGAGATGTATTGCGTTACCTGTCGACAGGGGTTGTCGATACGGACGCCTGACTATGCACTACACGAGGTTATGCCTAAGTGTGGCAGAGAGAGATAGAGAATGAAAGAAAAAGGGAATGCGAGAGAGAAGAGCTTTACCATGTTTTCATTTATGTTTTGGTTCAATTAAAATCCTTTTCTATGTCATCACGCAACAGAAACATTTTTAAACCGCCAGAACGAGACGGCAGTCGGGAACGAAGGAAAGCATTATGCGTGATGGGATTTAAATTTCCTAAAGCACGAGGGATGCGGGTTGATTAAGGCTAGAAGAGGATCTCAATTTAATTGGTTTGGAATCGCTCGGTGGACACCTGAGCTTGGCTATGGAAGTATAGAAAACACGCATTCCTCGATTTACCCTAGATCTTAAGCCGCGTGTTTATTAGCGAATCCCGCGCCCTCTCCAGCAAGCCGTTGTCGAGTAGGTTGCTATTAATTTTAAAGTCGTTTTTATCACCCTCGCTGTAACCCAGCATTACAGGGTAATTAGGGGCTCTAAAAAACCATGAATCAGCATTTACCAGGCCAATGAGTGTGGGCTGAAGGTGGAAGTCGCTCCCCAGCAGCAGGTGGACCTTCGCATGCAAAGCAGATGCCATCAAACAGACTCATTTTAATTAATTAATTAATAATTCACACAACAATACTTCCGAAGATGCTCCCAGCACTTGCCCGATCCGGCCGTGCCTGACACACTTCACACACCTGGCGTCTCGGAGGCGTATCAGAGATCACACGGGTGGGGCATCTTTGAATTGAATCCCCGGTCCGCTTTGTCGTCCGGAAGCTCGGTTGGCGGACACCCTTCTCCGGCTCAGAGCAGCAATAAGTTTCTGCACCCCTCCACCGGCCGGGGTTAGACTTTGTTTGTTTACGGAGCGGGTAAACAGCACCGGGTTCTTCAAATCATTATCCGAATCGTCTGACTGTCAGCTCGGCTTAAGTGTGAAGCTTTTGAAGCATTGGCAAGGCATGATCCTATCTCGGAAGACGTGCTGAACGGACCGGAGGTAGGGTCCTGCTTGTCAGCCTATCACTCAGCACTTTCCTGGTCAAATTGCCTGCCGATCTACATTCGGCTCGATGCTGGCTGGCGCACTCGGCTGCTTGCTGCAATTTTCTGCCGTGAAAGGAAGCCAATTAAAATGGAAAAACTTGTCTCTACTTTTGAACTTATGCTGACTATTATTCTGCCAAGTGTATTACAATAACAAAAGAGGAAAATTAGTGCTCACCAGAACCGCAGGCTCCGACCACCGGTGGTGCCAGCACTTGCGGGTGCGTTACAATGCTGAGTCGTGCGTTGGGATGACAAAGCACGGCCAGGGTTCGCCGGAAACGATGCGAAGTGTGCACGAAACAGGATGGTAGCGCAAGGATTGACAACAGGAAATCGGGTCGTGTCAAGCGGGAAACTTTACCTACTGCCACCCACCATGGACCTGAAGCACTGCGCTGGAACTATCGGCTGTGGAGACGGCTGTTACGTTTAACTAACTGCTTCACTAAAAACTTATCCAGCTCACAGCATGAAAGATGAAAGAAGTGATTGCAGCCTGCACATTCGGTGGTGTATTGCTCATGCAGATGAGGTCTTTTTGAAATTATTCACATCTTGATGGCGTCGTTAAATTTCCTTCTTTATATTTGAAATAATGTGTACGAAAGACATTTTTGGAAAAATTAAACACATATTCTATGCTACGCATTTATTTCAAAATGACATACATTTAAAGTAATAGAGAGCATGATTACTTGAAACGATTTTTATTTAGTTTCACACAAAACGATAAACGAAACTCCGTGACTTAAATAAATTAATACCTGAACCAGTCGTTCTGGTTTGCCTTAAAGTTCTTTGTTGACAATGTGTAAAACATTATTTAAAATCTTATCACTCACTTCACAACCATTCCAATCGCATTCCTCGATTTACCCTAGATCTTAAGCCGCGTGTTTATTAGCGAATCCCGCGCCCTCTCCAGCAAGCCGTTGTCGAGTCAACGATAACATACTACGAGGCTTTCTTTTCGAATCAAGTAGACCTTCGCTCCTACCAAACTAGGAGCTATTTGTTCGGACGGAACATGCTGCAGCATACGTGAATTGCAACATAATGGATATTTCTTCTCAAGCTAATTTCGAATATCATTCTTGTCCCGTCACATCTGAGTAAGATACATTTTTTTACTCATGAAAATCACTGAGACCAAAAAGTTTTCTTGGGCCAGATTATATTGCAACAACATTCTATACTTTTAGTCATATCTCGCAAATGACCAAACTGGTAAAATATGTTAGATAATCAAATGGACAAGAACATTAATCAGCTTAGGATCTTATTTGAAAGGCTAGAAGAGGATCTCAATTTAATTGGTTTGGAATCGCTCGGTGGACACCTGAGCTTGGCTATGGAAGTATAGAAAACTACAGGTTCCTGCACAATGTGAGTGACAGTACGCAAACGGTGAAGAATATATGAAGCTTTCTGAATGTTACAATAAAATATTGAAATATTTTGTTGTAAAGTATGTTAATAGTATTGTGAGAATTTTATTTGGCTTTCATTTGGCGTGAAATAACTATTAATTTAGTCTTTTTTTACTGTTTAAGTTAACTTCTAATATATGTTGTTATTTATAATATGTCACCTATGGCGAATTCAAAGACAGTAGAAATGTTTAGCCACCTTCTTTGAGGTTTCAAACAGACTATTGCGACAACTCAACTCTTCAACTCTTCACTGTCATTTCAAAACAATTGTTGGGAAGAACCACATTGGCGGATGGAGCGGGCGTTTAAATTAGTGAGAGGAAAAGGATGAAAATTGGTTCTTATAAGTGACGGTTGTGATTATGTGTGGGTGGAGTGTACACAGTTGTATGAAAGATAACAGAAGTGTCCTCTGTCACGATGAAAAAGAAGTGTCTCAAATAACCCATAATGTAATAAGTACGAGGGAATCTTATATCGGATTCTTTCAACATAACTTAAGTGTTTGCGCACCCACAGTCTGCGGCGACGAGCTCAATAAATAATGTATCTTAAAACTCTCATTGACAGCTAGCAAAACTGAGGAACTGGTATAAAACCAACGCAAGCAATATTCGCATCCACACAGGATCTGACCCTCGGGCAAAGAAGATGCACCCGAAACCCATTAGAAAGGATTTACGCGACTATAATTGCCAAGAGTGCTGCAAATTATCCTCCTGGAAACCTCTTGTCCGGAAGTTGTTAGGCAAACTATGGTTGTTGTTTCCTTCGAACTAGTTTCCAGATTAGCCTGAGCGCTAGAGTATCCATAGTACGGAGAGCATTCCGTAGATGGAATTAAACCACAGGAGAGCTGATAAAATTATCGCTAGTTCCAGTTAGGGAAAATTTTGAGCAATGCGAAACCTTGCAAGATAACTGCAATATCTGTTAAAAACAGTGAGTGAAAGATGCTAGAAAGGGAAGGAGAAAAAAATATCGCATTTTCGATATAAGAAAACCGGTTATATTAACATAGAATATAGGGAAAAGCGTAGGAAAGAAAAATAAATGCAAAGGTATTATATAAAGCATGTATAAGCAAAAGGATGGTGATTAAAGTTATAAAACAAATTAATTATCTTTTAATATATAAATCATAGATTTATGATAAAGAAATAATCGAAAAGAAGCAAAATACAACCTTATTGAAATAAATCCAAAATCAAGAAATCATTGAAAGAATCCAAAAACAGCAAATAACAAGATAGAGAATAAGCGAAACTTTTTAACAGAGTGAATAAATGATTTTATTTACCTTTACCTCTTAATGGTGTCTTCACCTTAACATGCCTAATGTTAAGCTATTATGTTGCTTTTTTCGGACGACTCTGTCTATGTTCTTTTCCGTTCAAGTACATGACCTAAATAAATTATTGTGAGCTTTTATGATTTGACGAAACATAACAAAATATTAAAATGCAAACTTTCTGTTTCGTTTTTCATTCAACACAAAACATAAGTAAATTAACAAGTTGAATATTCCGATGTGTTTCATAATTAGGTAACATCAACCTCGTGAGTACTTCGATACTTCTTGTACAACGCTATGGTAATATATACATACGGTATTTACAAACTTTCTTTTTTGCATTTCATGGAACACAAAACATGCATGCACAAATACAAAACGTACAAATACCACTACAACGGCAAACACAGTCAGACGAAAAATTAACAAGTTGATGCTTTCGATGCCTTCAACCACCAGGCAACATGGACCACGTGAGCACTTCCGGGGTTTTCTAGTAACATTGTAAATACACTGTTCATTTAACGCACTACTGGCCGTGTCCAGCTTGGAAAGAGCTCCTAGCTAATCACGACGAGCCACCCTGCGCCTTTGATATTGCTGAACAGCTCATTAATGGTCATTTCAGCTCCTGTTGCAACCCCGCGTTACCTGCCACATTTTCCACATCGTTAGGCATTCGCAACCGTTTGACCAGACACAACATGAGTAATATCGGCACGGGGCAGCCTCACATATCCATCACTGGCCTCACTGGTGGTACAATCATCAAAGCACTTGCAACATGCAGTGAAAAATCATCATATCTTGCCACTGACACTGCCACCAGTTGTGCAACAGGAAGTTTCAATGACGAGGCCGGGCGCCCGGTTACAGGCTCTTTTAAAATTCTTCCAGCATCAAACGGACAGGGGTAGGAAATTGAATTTGCTTTCAGTCATAATTTAATAGCGCTGATAATTGCATTAACCCAGCAAGTAGCTCGTACTGCCGGCCAGTGGCGTTCTTGCTGCCAATCATCAAACTAGCACAGGCAAATGTTTGAATGCAATTCCATCCGTAATAAAAAAAAACTAAAGTTACCATCATTAACTTTAGAGCTAAATTACAAACAAATTACTAGCAATGCGAAACCTTGCAAGATAACTGCAATATCTGTTAAAAACAGTGAGTGAAAGATGCTAGAAAGGGAAGGAGAAAAAAACGTACTGCCGGCCAGTGGCGTTCTTGCTGCCAATCATCAAACTAGCACAGGCAAATGTTTGAATGCAATTCCATCCGTAATAAACGGCACTGCCCCATGAGTGCAGAGGCCCGAACAGGGTGAAATTAGAGAACGTACCGTTTGCGGATTAAGTTGCGCTTCGTTAAGAAGATCCCGGTCGGTGTCACGTACTCGTCAGTTCACAAAAATTCATGATTCAACAGATTCACAGTGTCACCATAACGAGAGTGGATCAAAAATGCCCAACTTTCCCCTCGTGTAGTAGAACAACATGCAAAATCGAATTAGTACGGTTCGTCAAATGAAAGCTCGGCATCAATGAGCGATTTAATTTCATGAACGTGTCCTAAACTTGATAGCAAATCATTGTGATCGGAACATTCTCGCACCATGCTTGGTTACCCGGGCGGATGTTAAAACATCCCCCTGTGCCGTATTGCCCAAAAATAGAATTCTATGAAACATGCGAATCAGTAACGTGACAGCACGATTGTGACAACATGTAGGACACTTCACAAAACGTCACCAACAGCAGTGCCATCGAATAACTCCACACTTTTATCGATGAATAAAAAGGCGAACCCATCCCTCCGTCGGTTTCAAAAATTGTAAGGCCTACTCTGACTTGCATACTTCTGTCAAAACGTTGTTGTTGATTGAGGCGTTCCGAAGACATCAATCATTGCAATTATTTTTTCTTCCCGATCGTGTCACTCCATATCAAGCGAAGTATCATGCAGGTTCTCCTTTTCAATATTCAGTGAATTCGCGGATGCACGGGCCCGATGTTATGGGATTGTACGCTCTGCGTTGGACTACAACAAGGACCATCGGCTGCGAAGCGTGCGAAGTGGAAAAGACTTTTATCCTACTTCGTTGGCATGACATTTCCCGCTTTTGTGAATCTTGCTCGGTCTGCGCTGCCTAGCGGAGGCGAACGGCTGACTGGCTGGCTGCAGAGGCAGTTTTCGTACTTCTATTTTCATTTCCTCCGTCTCTTTCAACTGCCTTCCGCCATTTTGTACACCGTGCCAGCCGATGTGGATCCGCATATTCCACACGCCTGCGAGGCCAACGAGAAAATGGTCAATTATTGATGGCCCAAAGTAGATAATTTGATTGATATCATATATTATGGGAATGATTTTTTGATGAAGCATACGAGATGATGATGCCGGTATGGCGAGGCAAAGCCAGCCAACTTTGCAAAGTTTGCTGTTTCGTTTCTATTATTCTTGCTCCACGCCGGGATTCTTTCACGCACGAAACTTAGCTTCTATCTCTATCAGCAAATATCAATATTGGTACGGCAGTCATGTTTGTGAGAAGCACGGTTTGTTTCTGACGCACAACAACGGTAGAGGAACAAATCACTGTCGTTGCGCTCTAGCATAAACCTATATTTATTAAGTTAACGATTTGTTTCGTTTTACCACCTTGGTGAATCATATTTTTGCACCATTCTTCTATTTGCTTGCAAAAAGTGCTCGGAAATATATGCTTCCTCTACCTAACTGTCTCGAGAAAAAGCGAAGAAACAGAATATTCGTCTTGTAATGCCTCTTCCTATCTTCAGTCGAGTTGAAAGTCGAAAATATCAAAATCTTTCGTACGTTTACTGCAAATTCAATCGATACACTGGCAAAACAGCTATCACTGCCATTCCCGTAGCCCTTCGCAGTCGTACGAATGGCGGTAAACATAATCGAATTTCGTGAGAGACTTTTGCACTTTACCGAATCGTTCCGAAACGGATCCCGCTGTACGAATTTTGAAATCCCCAAAGACGGTTACATGCATGATACGCGTAAAAAGGCTGACCGGCGACTTCGCACACAGGTAGGCAAACTTTTCTGCCGCCGGTCGTAGTCACCAGAAGCAATCCTATTTTACTCGATGTCCATTAATCTTCATCGTGCGATTAGGCAAACTTTTCTGCCGCCGGTCGTAGTCACCAGAAGCAATCCTATTTTACTCGATGTCCATTAATCTTCATCGTGCGATTCCTTAATAAATGTCATAAATTTAGGTACAACAAAAAAAAGACATCATTCTAGTAAGTTTTTCAAGCCAACCTTGTCTCCGTGAGGTATTTCTGTTTTTTTGTTGACGCAGCAGATGATACATTACTCAGTTAGGGCAGGTCAGTTAAGTAATGTAATGTGACATGTCATGGTTTAAAGTGATTCATTATCAATTGCTGCTTTAAGAGAATTTGGTACAGCATTACGTTTGGGAAAAAAATATTTCAATTTTTGTGATTTGGAGTAATGTTCCTTTTTAACCAATATTTTAAGAATCTCATACACCATGTATGGTCATGTGCTAAATTTTACATACCACATGATGTGGGTTCGAATTTCAACTGGAGCATTGCAGAACTGAATCTTCAGGGTAATCTAAGTCAGTGAATGCCAGAAGAGACAGGCCGATATCCTGTTTTGGTTAGGTTGAGGTTGAGGTTGTTGTGCCAATAATGTATGACCATAATCATTTGTAATGCATAGCGAGCAATTAAAATATATATAAATATTGCACTAATGACGTACTCCGAGTATCGTTTCTTTTTAGTTTTTTTTCGATAGCTTCCTTTTTTTCTTAAAGTGTAAAGGAAGCAATTTTACACAATCTGAACCATAGAAAAAAATAATGTGTGTGTTATGTGGTATACCTACCAGGAGCATTTTAGGTGCAACGCTCATGAAGATTCCATA
>KZ070310.1:62649-76072 GCA_002091845.1 Anopheles cracens
ACGCTTCGGAGCGTCCCTGCATTGTAACTTCGCTCCCCGCGGGAACTACGGTCGATAGGAGTTCGCGGGTGAAAAGGAATCCCCCACCCACCCCTCAACGAGTTGTAACGAGCGAAGGAGGTGGAGGTGGAATACAAAAAAACCCGTTTACTTCGCAAATGAAAATACTGCTTCGAAAGAAACGGGGGTGAAATGGTACTAATTGAAGTGAACTACCCAACTTGCACTCTCATCATCGTCGCCGGCGCATGGAACCGCCGGCGGCGGCGGCGGCGGTGGCGAACGACGTTAAGCGTCCCCAGTGTCTGGCCGGGTCCCAATCACGATCGGACGGGCGGGGTGCGGATGGGAAATGAACTGACTGTGAAAATAACATCCACTGTGCTGCAATCAAGTGACTTGATTAGTCATTTGGCATTTGGCCGGGAAGCTGAGTGGCAATCCTGCCAGCCTTAAGGCATGAATAAGCAACCCGAGAAAACGATAGTGTGTCATGCACACGGTGGTCAACTCGCTGGCACACACACAGAGAGGGAGAGAGAGAGAGAGTATCAGTGTACGTGGAGTTCATAACTGAAAAGTGGATTTATAACGCCCGACTGTCAGTGGTTGCCACGTGGGCTCCAGACGTGGGCTCCGGCTTCAGCCAGCACAGCAGCTCACTGCCGCCCGCGTGTGGAGCCCGCCAGCGGACGACGTGAAATGCAATTTACGCTGTAAGCCGCCGAGTAAGCACTATTAAAACGACGCTGTCGGATCTGATAAATGCGATTAGTTTCATTACCCGGGCGCCATGTTGTTTCACTGTTTATATTCAATCCAATCTTGCTCGTTTCATTGCCCCGCATGGGTGCTTTTTGTTTTCTCACTGCTATTGTTATCGTAACTTTGCGGCGCTGGATTGGAAACGGAGGCGCGCTCTAGCCGGGCGCGAGCTATAAACAAAAACGGCACGCGCGGAAATCGATAATTAAGAACGTTAATTATGCTCCATTAACGCATAATCATTACATCGAAATATGTGTATACGTATCCCGATCTCGGAAGCGGTACCAGCTGGTAGGGGGGGAGGGGGGCGGTGCGGTGTACCATATCAACCCCACCCACCCGCGGGATCCTTCCGTTGCGACGATTAAATGATGTTGTAGATCGTTTCGGGAACATACATTACAGCAATCGGAGCGAACCGGTGGCACGAGCATTAGTCCGCTAATGGCGCGGAACGAACCATCTCCAGCGGGGCCGCCATACCCGGGGCCGACCGCGAGTCGACGGTGTTTGGCTAATGGAAGCATAATTTTAAAATGCCAATATTGCGACCGTTACTACTAATTAAACGAATGTCCTGTAAGTGGGTTCGCCGGTGGATGGAAATCGAAAAGGGACGAAGCGAGTGGGGCGTGTTTTCGGTACGATTTCGAGCACTCAATTCGTCAGCTTCAGTTGCTGGTCTTATTACGTGCAGATGTATCATTCGGAGACTTGACCTCGCTTTTGGCTTGTCGACTGTAGCAGCTGTCTCGTTACTTCAATGCTCTTTGGCATAGTTGTGGTGCGGGGCATGAAATGTGGTTAAACGATTGATACAAACCTGGAAATAGTTCCAGAACTAGACACGACATGATACGAGTTTAAGATCGAAAGAAAAACGATGTGCTTCGAACAGCTCTGAATCATAAAAGACCTTATAGGACGGGCTTTCATGTTAGATGAATATAATATATTACATTATATTTAGATTAGCTTATTTCATTGTATTTTCTCTCTCTCTCTTTCTCTTCTCTTCTTCTCTTCCCCTACGGCACGGGTCACTTCAAAGTGACCTCTACCGAAATGTTTTGTTTTTGGATTTGATAAAAGTTGGTAAAACATGTGCAAAAACAGATCCAAAAACAATGACATCCGAAGATAAAATCGGCAATTTACAAAATCAGATTTATGAATTATTTCATCAACGTTTTTCGATACGATATCACGTCTAAACGTCTGACATTATAAACAATAGAACAGTGATTAGAATAAATTTGTCATATTTTTGAGTTCATACATATTTTCGTGACATGCTATCTAACATATTATGAAATCATCAAATACATTCCTAAACAAGCGTGTATTTTCAGTCATCTTAACGTGTACGATTTAGCAAACTTGTTACAAAAGATTACTGTTCAAGAGGTCATAGAAAACTTCAAAGGATATTAATACCAAGCTAATTACTCGACACTGGACTCGACATCTTCGACTGCTTCGTTGCCGCGTATTCCATGCAAGGGAAGGGAAACACTGAAATAATATGCAATTCTATGATGGATAGTCTCCAACAATGATACTTCAAACTTACAGTTGAAAACATAAAAAACCTTTCGTACAGCATTGTCTGACCGCTGAGGCTGTTACGAATACGTAGGATCCTCTTTAAGAAGACAGTGGGAGTCAGGATCACTTTATGATGCCATTTCTCCAAATTTGAAATTAGACTGTTCTGTTTCTGACTACGACATCCATTGTTTGTCATGGAGAGAACTTTTGGTCGTGTGCGTTCATTTCAAAATTATAACATGCAATTAGTCACGAAACCGAACTTTGCCACTTTGACTTCTCACTTTAATCATTTATCTGTTAGCACCTTACTGGGTTATTGATTAATATATAACTCTTTTCAAAGCTCCACGTTTTTGTATGCGATTTCAATATTTTTTGCGACGCTTTTAGGAGTCTCTGGTCTCTTTATTATTGCTTTTTTTTAGATCTCTTTCATCATTTCATTTCAAACAAATGAGTCACTTGTAATCATGCACTTCAACTGTCGATTCTTCAGTAGGATGTCACACCTTCTTAATAACTTGTTATCTATTGCAAAAACAAAAATATAGTAATCATGTGTGCTTTCTCCACAGTATAGGTTTTGTGCAATTCACGAAAATTGTCCTGTCTGTGAAATTAGCTCGGATGCGATAAACGTAGTGCTTCATTTGAATCACCGAAGAACCGCTGCTCGACACCGACAGCGGCCGCAGTACGCTGGAACGAAACGTACACCACGCTCGATTCCCATCGCACATCCACGCCCGATGCTTCTTTATTCGCTTTTAATCCAAAAACAAAACAGGCTCATCAAACGCATCGCGCGCGGTTGCCGGTACGGGTGCTCCATTTTATGGCTCCCCCCGTCCACGCCTGATGAAGCATCTTGAGAACGACACACGGCGTGGGTGTGTAACATAAAAACAAACCACCCCACCCAATCGGTCCCGGTAGGACCGCGCGGCCGGCACCGCAGTTAACTTTAATGTCACTTATGCGCCCGATAATGCCGGCACCGCTCCCGTGCCGCGGGAAGCAGCATAAAACCGTGCCGAAACCGGTGCAACAAGCGTCTGCCCCGTGCGTCAAATATCGCGCAACAATTTGGCGAACTGGCGGCGTGGCGATTCGCGTTTAAATTAGCTTCACCGACGCCGTTTGATGGACCGATCGTAAACTGGCGAAGGCAGCGGTCGTTAAACATCCCTAAAGCGTACTCAAATAAGGGAGGGCGAGGATGAGAAGTGGAAAAAGGCACACAAACACACACACACACACACACATACACAGGACACTTCTAGCGCACGAGAAGTGAATAGAGTAGAGGCGGAGAGCAACCTTTCAATTATCGCGCACGCTAGCATATTTCATCTTTTACGGCCCACCCGACGTGGTAAATCAGATTTTATGCAGTCCCGTATGTGTCTACAAGACAGCGCCGAATCGCCGAATCAACCGGCTGCACGTCCGACAACGACAACCTTCCCCGGCTCATCTAATACCCAATTAGGTTTGATTAGAACACGCGGGCCAATTCCTTCGTTCGCGCGGCCTGGGACGGAGTAAAAGTACCTCATTTTCGGACGCACGACCCCGAAAATGGACACACCGAATTCAATTTGAACCGAGCCATCCGTGCGTCGCGGGATCGGGCGACACGAGCCCGGCTGCACGTCGTAACTGCCCTGCTAGCACGAAATTTCTATTAGAAAACATGCCGTGCCGTGGTCGGCATCCGTTTTGCGGCATGCCGGAGGATTTATGAAAATTAATTTAAAATTGTGTACAATGCCCAGCGACGTGGGATAGGGCACCGATGCACCGATAGAGCCACGCCCGAATTGACACGATGCAGCACCAGGCAACGATGGGCGGGCTTCCATTGCACGCTAGTGCTCGACTGCATCCCGATTAGCCGTCTTTTGCCATCGGAGCGGACCGGCCGCGTTCGTCCATCGGATCGAAGGGGCATTACATTCGATCATTTGGGTATGGGACGCTTGTCCGTTCGAGAACGTTGTACCAATCTTGCTCAAATTGTCCGTGTGTGTGTGTCCTCCGTCTGGGGTGGAACCATAGTGCCCAGCCCACATCCCGTCCGGTCGTTGCTTTTAACGATCGACACTTACCGTCCGGGCGAATCGTTTTGGCGAATCCGGCCCAAATTCGGTCGTAATCCGCTCGCCAAAGGACTTTTTAGTAAATTTCGAACCAAGCTTCCCGCTTATGGGAACTGCTGGACGCGAGCATTATCCCGGATTTGGGTGGATTTTTATTCCATCATCATGCTCCGTACGGCAGCCGTCACGCCTGCCTGCGAGGGGTTATTTTAAGGTTAGGTGGCAAAACGGGCGAGAAAGCTCGGAAGGATTTCCGGCCACGAGGCGTACGCGCCCTCGCAATCCAAAACGACGCATATAATCGATTTACGCCCATCAATAATGCATTAAACCATTTGCAATCCCGGATTAATTATGTAGCCCAGCCCAGCAGAGTGTGGGGCTTTCTTTCATTAGCCCCGCCCAAGGTCCACGGGGCGCGCTGGGCAAGTGCATTAGCCGCACAAGGTTCGCAAACGGTACCGGGCGAAGGTACCAAGGCATGATTGAATTTAGAGTAACCACATCACACGGCAACGCATCCCACTTTCCTTGGAAGAACCGGCAGCTGCGTTCATTACAGCCCGCTTTAGGATGAGGCCAATTAAAAATGTCGTTCTATCCGTCGAGCGCTGGAGCCACCGGGACCGTGCGGGGTTGTTTGTGGTTTAAATACTACGGGAGGATGCAACATCACAGCAAACATCCGACCGAGTGCCGATTCCGGGCCGGGATGGCGAGGATTCCGCCCGGGGTAGCCGACAAATGCAAATAATCATTAAAATGTGTATTAAATAAATTAGCTGCTTCAATATTAATAATTAATTCGCGTCAACAACAATGACGCCCGGATGGGAGTCGTGAAAACAAAACCAACCGGGGGAAGAAAAAAAACAAACAATCCGTGCATGGGAGATCGATTCGCCCGACCCCGGCCACAATCCGATTGGTCCGAGCCGAGCAGGAACTGCGGTGACCTTGCCTGGCGGGCAGGTGCTGCTAAAAGTGCTGCTGGCAAAACATTAATCATGCCGCGTACCGTGACAACACACACACATACACGCTGTTTGCTCAAGCCCAGCTCAACAAGTGTGACGAATGGCGGGGGTTGAAAATAAACTGTTTAAATTATGTTCCACCGTGACTCGGTCGCTTGGGGGACATGCGAAGGCGGCAGGCATTGGGTGGGTAGGGTGTGGGTGTTCGAAAACAGGCCCCAGACCCCCGGATTCAAACGGATAAACACAATTTACAGTATTAAGGAAATTCATTTCGATATTCAATTAGCGATGCGAATACAATTGCCCACTCTGGCCAGGACGGGCCTGTGTGGCGTCCGGGCCGGGTTGTATTAAACTGGGTTTTATAAGTGTACGGATTAGATTAGGGCGCCTGCCGATCTCGCGTACTTGCCGGCGATACCCAAACCTCGGTTCGATTTCGTATCCCGGGCTGAGCGTGAGCTAGTGAGCTGGATTATGGTTGTGTTTGCATTTCGATCCCGGGCCCGTCCAGGGATTCGTGCGATTCGTTGTTTGCTTACGGGAGGGGCTACCGTGCGGATACGCTTACGGTGAAACAATCTCCACAAATAACGATTAGAAGGAATCATTGTGATTGCATTGGCGGTGGTGTGTTGGAAATTAAGTCAAGCACTAACAATCACGATGATGCTATCAGTATAAGGGGAGGGAGGTACAAGGTCGCTCACTAAAATGGTCGAAACAATCACACGGCTAGTTTTTAAAGAGTCGCATCAAGAGCTTGCACAAAGTAAGTGGCCACATATGGTATCGGTCTTGGATAAAATAATATGGAAACGACCTTTTCGGAATCTTATCGGTTCCTTATCGGTACCGTATCGCGGCTTCATTGTTACCATATCGGAGCCTTAACAGAGCCTTATCGGAACCTTGTTGGGCTCTTATTGGAGCCTTATCCGGCCCTTACATTAGCCTTGTTAGAGTCTCTACGGAACCGTATCGAAACCTTATCGGTGTCTTGTCGAAACCTTACTGGGGCCTTATTGGAGCCTTATCGGAGCCTTATTGGGGCCTTATTGGAGCCTTACTGTGACCTTAAGGTTGCCTTATCGGAGAGTTATACCGCCAGTCAAAGTGGCTACCTTCTCTCCCTTCTCCGCGCCGTTAAAAAGCTCGCAAAAATTAAAACAAACTAGTTTTGTAGTATCTAGTAACTTTAAACTAGTTTATAAAACGACATTAACTCCATCGCATCTTTTGCCACTGATGGAGAGGCTTCCTTTAGTGAGAAAAGGTACCACGGAGAATATTCAGGCATATGAATCTTACAGGTTAGATTCAGCATCTTTGAAGATTTATAAATCAGTGAAAATTAATGAATGTTTGGCAGTCGGAAACGGAAACAATCGTCGGTTTGATGATCCTGAAACAAAATCGCTCGCAAAATTGTTAAATATCCCACACAAAAGAAAAACTGCATGAAGGAAAGTTGTAGCACAATGATTACTTGTAAAGTCACATTATTTATTTAACTGAAATCATGATCTTAGTTCAGAGAAACAGTACTTGGATAAAAAAAAAGAACTTTCTCTATTTTCTCCTTCCACGCGAGAGGTGTCAGTGACTTTCTGGTGCAAGTTGGTCTGCAAAACTCTCTGCATCACATCTTCCCGCCTGCAAAGCCTTTCGGTTTGCCCTTATGGTCGGCTTTCATCGCCAATCTCTCCTTAACACAATAAATAACCTCTACGGATGTTGCTGGAGGAGTAATTTATCCCTTAGCGCCGCCGGCCTTTTTCTGTAAACAAGTGTGAAAAGGAAGAGAAAGATGTCGATTAGCACAGATGGTCAGGAGGGGATATCGATGTGTAGCATACCGATGGCGGCAGCAACTGCACGTCGGTGGCGGTGCAGAACGACTCCGGATGCAGTCCACTGCGCAGGTAGCAGAAGCAGTCGTTCGTCGTCTCCGTCCGGGAGAGCTGATCGGCCAGCACGGCGGCCACGATCGAGATGAACTGCTTCTTGTCCTTCGGCGTCTTCTGCTGGGAGTAGTTCTGCAGCACGAAGAAGTTACCACCGGACCGCTCGACGGTAGACACAGCAACCACGTCGTCGTACTTGAGCGATTTCTTCATCTCAGCCGACCCCAAGGTGCGTTTCTTGTCGTTCATGTGGTACACGACACGGTCATTGAAGCCTATATTTAAAGTGAGAGAGAACGAGTGGAACAAAGTGTTAGTCGGTCGAACGGTCAAATAAAGGGGAAAATCGTCGTCCCGGGCTATACGTACCAACAATCGATTTGACCTTCGATTGATCCTTGGTGTTGGATGCCAACAAGACAAGGTTAGTCTGATGTCCCCAAAGTAGTACACGCACGAAGCTCAACTCTCTTACCGGTTGGGCAACCTCGAACGATTCGGAGCGGAGCACCAGCACCGACTTGCTGGCCGTGGCACGGAACGGATAGGTGAAGGCACGACGCAGAGCGTACACCTCGGTGGTGGCACCCAGGTTCTCTCTCGTCTGCTCGCCAAGCTTGTGCAACATCTGGAAGACAGCGTCGACGGACTCGATACCGGTGACCAGTCCACGGCACTGCTTCGGTCCGCTGCTCACGTCAGCCTGACCCAATTTGCCGGTGTAGTCCAGCTTGCCGCCGTTCGAGAACAGGCTGGTGTACTTGTCCGTCTTGCTGTAGCCAATGACGGCCACGTGCACATCGCTGATACCGGTCGCCTTCAGCTCCTTGCGCAGGTCGTTGATCGTGGCCTGGACCAGTTCACCCAGCAGCGTGCCGAGGGCCGTATCGACCACCACCACCACGTCGGCCTTCTTCTGAGGTGCCTTAACCGAGTACCAGTCTCCAACGTCAACCGAGCGTCCCTCGTCCGTCGAGCACTTCTCGCACTGGCTGGGCATCACGGTCGGGATGCCGTACAGCGTGCAGCCGGACACGTACAGCCGGGCGATATCGCACGCGGCCTCGTCCGCCTTGTCACCGGCGTCGTGAGCGGCGTGATTGCAGGCCTCCTTGTAGCCGGTCTGATCCCGCAGGTACGAGCACAGCTTCAGCGACGATTCCGAGCCGAAGAACTTGGCGCACGTCGGGTTAGAGTGGGCGTGCGAGTCGTGACCGTGGTCGGCGACAGCCGCACACGCCTGGCTCGTCTTGTAGTTGTTGGCGAAGTCGGTCGACACCTCGGTGACCTTACCGTTCGGCAGCGCCAGATCGTCGTACGGCTCGTAGTTGCCGTTGCCGAGCAGACCGCGCAGCCGGCCGAAGTAGAAGCCGGACACGAAGAAGTGGCAGATCTTCAGGTCGGTCGTGCACATCACCTGCGCACCGTACTTGGTGCCGACGGTGACCGTGTAGTACTTGCGGAACACGTACACGTCCTTCTGGTGGACCGGCAGATCCAGCTCCTTGCCGTTCACCTTCACCACGGCCTTGCTGGACAGCTCGACCGTCGTGTCCTTGTCGACGAGCGTCACCGACTTCAGGTGACCGTTGGCCATGTCGGCCACGATGCTGAAGTTCGCATCGACAAAGTCGGACGCGAGCAGATACGAGCAGCTACCCGGGAACGTGAAGTGTTTGTCGTCGAACGTGAAGAAGTGGCCACCGTCGCCGAGCTGACCGTGCATGTGGAACAGTGGTACGCGTGAGAACGGATTGAACGCGTACAGCCGCAGCTGGTGGACGAAGTCGCGCACCGAGTAGAACTTCTCGTTGCGCACAAAGTTCCACGGGCTGAACTGGATGCTCGAGACATACGGCAGGAACTTGAACGTGAAGAACGCAGTGAAGCTATCGCTGCCGAACGTCGGCTCCGACAGCTGCACGTTCACGCCCGAGATAAGTCGCTCGATGGCCTGGTTCAGGACCTTGACGAAGCTCACGAACAGTGCCTTCAGCTCCTCGACATCGTTGACCGGTTTGTTCTCCAGTTTGTTCGTGACGTACTTGTTGATCGCCGCGGTGAACTCCTGCACCTCCGGCATCGGGTACAGTGCCTCGACCAGCGTCAGCAGCTCCTTCAGCAGCTGGTAGGCGTAGCGATCAAATCCATCGAAGTATTCCTTGAACGTTTCCTTCACCGCCTTGAACTCGTCGAACGCATCGAAGTACTCCTGCACAAGCTTGTACAGCTCCTTGAACTCCTTCTCCAGCACCTGGATGGCCTTGTTGAAGGTCTGGGCGAACGTGCGGAACAGCTCCGACACGTTGGTGGCGATCTTGTTGAAGTCCTCCTCGAACACCTTCAGCGCCTTGACGGTGCGCTCGAACACGGCCACCACCATCTTGACGCTCTCCTCGTAGATGTTGAAGAAGATGGCCTCCACCTTGGTGGACAGCTCCTTCAGCGCCGGCAGCACCTTCGTGTTGAACGTCTCCATCAGCTGGGCGACGATGTCGTTCACGATGGCCGACATCTTGCGGAAGCTCTCAACGTACACCTGCGACAGCTGTCCGAACACTTCGCTCACCTGCTGGAACATGCGCGTGGCGGCCTGCACGAACTCGGCCAGCGCCGGGTCGCTCATGATGTCCTCCTGCAGCTTCTGCAGCTGCTTAGCGTAGCTTTCCTGGAACTTGCCGAAATCGGGCAGTGCGTTCATCACGTTCGACGAGAGAGTCGACACGTCCTGCGTCAGCTTGCCGTACCGCTGGGCCACATCATCCTTCACCACGTTGAAGTCCGACTGCAGCTGCTTGTTGAGCGACTGCAGGAAGGCCTTCGCGTTCGCTTCGTCCACCTTGTACTCGGTCGACAGGAAGTGACTGGCGTCCAGTGTAACCTTCGCGTTCAGCAGCGGCTTACCCTCGCCGACCACGTTCAGCACCATCGCCTTCTCCACACCGAACGTACCCTC
The DNA here is from genome assembly GCA_002091845.1 of Anopheles cracens. NCBI lineage: Eukaryota > Metazoa > Arthropoda > Insecta > Diptera > Culicidae > Anopheles > Anopheles cracens. The sequence goes on from KZ070310.1 coordinate 72,917, forward strand.
GGCGCTGAAGAACTTACCCTGCGTGAACGAGAACTTGGCCGAGGACAGACCGTTCAGCTGCGTCTCGAACACCACCGGCCGGGTCGGCACGAACTTGAACGTGGACGTAAGATCGCCGCGGTACTTCTTCGCGTCGAACGTACCGTGCGCGCGCACAAAGTCATCACCGAAGCGGGTCACCTGGAAGTCGAACGATTCGGGGCTTCCGAAGAAGTACGTACCGAACGTGTATCCCTCGAATGGCAGCGTCAGCGAGCCGGCCGCGCTGGCCTGGCGGGTGGCGAGCGACATCGCCGAGTGTCCGCTGAAGCCAAAGTTCAGTCCCAGTCCCTTGCTGCTCACGCTCGCCTCGGACGTGATGTTGAAGCCCTTGTACGACTGGTCGCTGTTGGCGTAGCGCACCTTGGCGACGATCTTGTCTCCGGCCTTCTTGAAGACGTCGAACTCAACCGAACCGTCCGCCGTCTGCTTGTCACCGTCCAGGCTACCCTTGGCACGGATCGCCAGCGCCTTGATGGTGGGATGCGAGAACGTCAGTGCACCGTTCGCGCTGACACCGGCCGATCCGAGCATCTTCGTCTCGCCGCGCACCGCAAACGTCGCCTTGTTGTCAGGTTCGTTCTTCTTGTCCAGATAGAAGGACACACTGCCATCGAACAGTCCGAACTTCTCCTTCGGCAGGTTGAGCACACCCTCGACGGCGATGGTACGCGTGGGCAGCACCAGGCTTGCGCCGGCCGACGTCGGGTGGACGTAGAACAGGTACTGGTACTTTGGTTGGCTCTTCTGTTTCAGCTGCACATCGGTCGTGTGATCGAACTTCAGCCCGTTGGCGCTCGTCTTGGCGGACAGGCCGAACTCGTGCTCGTAGCCCATCTGCTGCACCTCGACCGACACCAGCGCCTCATGCTTGAACGATCCGGCCGCGCGCTCCAGCTTGGACAGCAGCTCGAACTTGGTGCACTTCTTCTTCTCGTCGCACACGCTCGTCTTCACGCGGAAGTCGTTCGGCTGGATGCGCGACTCGTGGTGGGCCGTGAACTTGCCCACCGACGCTGTCAGCGTGGCCGAGACGCCTGAGTCGGACAGTTTCTCGCGCACCAGCTTGAAGGTCGCGGTCTGCTGCTTGTCGTACAGCTTCACATTGCCCTGTCCCTCGATGACGGTCGCCTTACCCTGCTCCTTGACGGAGTAGTCGGCGAAACCGCTCAAAATGTCCTTGCCGCCCTCGGAGGCGCGGAAGTTGACGCCCTTGCCGTTCGAGCCGGGCTTCGCGTTCACCTCCACCGAGAACTTGTTCGTGTTGAGCATCGGCGCGTCCCCGTACAGCTTGACGTAGAACGTCTGGTAGCTGTCGAAGTTGGCCTCCACGTTCGCCTCCATATCGAAGTTGGCCAGGTTCTGGACCTTCGCGTCCGCCTTGAATGCGCTGTGGCCGAGTGCCTTGTAGCTACCGGACACCTTCACCGTCTTGCCCGGGTAGGCGAGGGTGAAGTCGACCGACGGGTTTGATTCCGACATAACGACCGCGTTCTCCACGCTGAACTTCTTGCCGTCGGCCGTCACCTGCAGCTTCGTGTTGTACGCGCTGTCGCTCGACTTGGCGTGCTTGAAGCTCAGATCGACGCTGCGCGCACTCTCAAACTCGGACTTCAGCGTGGCGTGCACCTGCACATCGTCCGCCGACGGTACCTTGGCCGAGCCGGTGAACTCAAAGTTCTTGCCGGCACCGTACGACACCTTCAGCGCACCGTTCGTCTGGAATGGGCCGTCCTCCTTGGCGTCGTACGTGTACGAGCCTTCGGCCGCAATCGGTTCCACGTTCGGGAGGTTCACGTTCAGCTTTCCGTTGCCGCGGTTGCAGTTACCCTTCGCCTGCGAAGACACGGACGCGCTCTTGCCATTGTAGTCGACCGAGCCGGTGTAGTCAAACTCGTACACGCCATCGTCGGTCTCCGGCTGCAGGAACTTTCCGTTCGACGAAACGCCCAGCTTGTAATTGGGGGCGGTAGCATCCACCTTCAGCTCGTGGCTCGCCGGCTTACCGTGGCCGCCGACCTGGTAGCCACCGGCAAGGGCCGCCGAAAAGTCCGCTCCGTACTTGCCGTTGACGTGGTACTTAGCGTGATGCTCGCAATACTCGTCCACAACCACGCTCACTTCGGCCACCTGCGGGAACAGGCTGCCGGATACTTTCAGACTGCCGGCCGCCGCCTTGAACTTACCAGCCGGCACGTGCTTCAGAGCGACATCCACCACAACCGTCTGACCGTCCAGATCGGAATATTTCACGTTGTGTACGGCATCGAAAAGCTTGGCCTTGAAATCGCCATCCTTCAGCTCGGCGGTCCACTGCACCGATCGCTGCTTGCCACCGGGCTGCTTGTCGTACAGGTTCATCTCCTGCTTGCCAAACTTCTTCTCATCCTTCGTCGAGGAATCACGCTTGAAGTCACCGCCGAACTGGCGTCCGGTCGGCAGAATCAGGTTGAACTTGGTGGTGAACGTGCCATCGACCGGTTTCAGGCTGCCCTGGCCCTGCACATTCAGCTCGTACTTCTCCGAGAACACCTCCACCTTGTTCTTGCTGTCGAAGCTCGTCTGCGTGACCTTGTTCTTGGTCTCGAAGTGAACCTTCTTGCTGTTGTCCTTCTCGAAGTCGTAGTAGAAGTCGACCGCAACGTCATACACCGGCGCACTGACCTTGAACTTGCTGTCCAGCTTCACCTTGCGCTCCTGCTTGACGAAGCTCACCACGGCGAACAGCTCACCCTGGCCCTTGGTGGACTTCAGCTCACCGTTACCATCGAAGAAGTCCTTCACGACAAACTGTTCCACGTGGAGAAAATGCATCTCGTTAGCTGGTGAAACTTTCCCACCCGTCTGCCTTCGCCACACTTACCGAGAACTTTCCGTTCGGGTCTTGTCCACGCTCGAGCTTGAAGTCGTACGTAGCGAACTCTTCCTTATCCACCAGCACCTTGGCGTTGGAGAGGACGTTCGCGGCAGAGAACTGAACTGTCAGAGAAAGCCTATGGGGTGGGAAAAGGTATAAAGTAACTACTACAACACCATCACGTCTCCCGTTTGCCCGATACGCACTTGTAAGGCGAAGCTTTTTCGACAGCGACCAGAGAGCCTTCCAGGTTGAGTTCG
>KZ070310.1:106366-117261 GCA_002091845.1 Anopheles cracens
CGGCCCATTACGCGTTGAACTTTATATTGTATGTTTATGATACGCTTCAAAGGGGCCACTATATGTTCATTGGAACTCAATAAAAAATAACAAATAACAAATATCGCTTGCTGGGTTTAGATTTCGGCTTTTGTCCCATATTTCCCCAAATTGAACCATCCTCAACTTTCCCGTAAACTTCCTTCCTCTTCCTACTCCTTTATTTTTAATTTAGACTTCAAGCTAGATGAGTATAGAGCGACATGGGTATTTCCAGCATTTCCATTGAAATGAATTAAAAATTATTCAACTTATTTCCATGTTTTCGATTAATGAAGCAAAATTCACTAATAAACACCCTGAGATCTTGCAGAAAGTAGCCAGAGTAGCCTGATATCCAGAATAGAAAGAGTCTTCCTTTAATGATGATACTAAGTTGAGATGATAGATGCAGTAGGACATTATAATTGTAGGATGTCTCATTGTAGGTGACATCACTGGTGCTGTCGGTGCAGATGATGTGTGCGTAGGCCCTCGTCACACAATCACGGTGATGGAGTTGGAGGTGCCATCTGTGATTTCAAGCGAATTCGACTCCCATATGAGGAGAGTCAATTTATGACCCTAACTCTCTGTCTATACACAACCGATTTGACGCTGGTGTGCTCATAAACCTTCCAGTTTGCATTAAAAGCACATTGTTTATTGTTTTTCTAGTCATTTTTGTGCATCATCAACAAGGTGGTAGACATGAAGCAAAAAAAAACACAAAATATGGTTTTTCCATCTTCCATTCAGCACTGAAAACGAAACACATTAACCGTGAGCGAATCGCCGAAATCCTTTAATACACTGATCGTGACGTTCCACTAATTGCCCGCGTAACACCGCCTATCGAACGGCACTGCTTTCCGCTGGCCGGGTACAGTCGGTCACCGTACAGTCTGCTCCCATTTTGTGGTGTTCCATTCGCACCGACACTGGTCACATACGCGAGCGCCTAAAACGACCCCTCGATGACACTACATAAAAAGTCAAATCACAATCAAGCTTAGATAGTGGCGAAGCAGATCAGCACGCCCAAACCCGGGTGTGCTGCAGGCTTGGCGACGCAAAAACACGATAAAACCGAAACAACATGTCCCACTGCACATGCCACGCCGCGCTCCCTCGGCAGGACCTTTCCCTCGGTAACCAAACACACACGGTCATGTTTGTGCCGAGTGTTTGTTTCCTTTCGTTTCGGAGGTTTGTTTGTGCTGGTGCTCTGTTTTGTTTTGGTGTTTTGCCTATTTTTGTTTTATTTTGTTGTTTTTTTTTAGCGCGCCACGTGTGTTCCGCTCAAATGGTGCGAGCAAGATTTTGTCCTTTCCTTCCCACGACTCGATGTCATCGATAATGGCTTATCCGACACGAATAACACGTGGTGCATGTGGCACCGGGCTTTTTCTTCTGGTTTTTTTTTCGTCTCTCGTTCGTCCTTTCTCCGGTGTTAGTTTTGTTGCGCTTCGCTGCGGTAGTTGCTCCGGAGCGGACATGTTCCGGCCATGTTCTTTTCGCCGAAGGAAAAACGTGGCGGGTACCGGCGGCCCGGAACGCGGTGTTCGTGGAAATGGCCACCGTTCGATAACGATCCTGTCTAAGTCACACCGGTCCAACCGTTACGACATGACGCTGTTCATGTGGTCCTTCGACGGCAAAGTCCACGGCGGGCTGTACTTATGGGAGTGGTTTTTATCAAATCGTGTTTTTTTTCTGTGCTAGCTGGCAACGAAAATGTATCATAAATCGATCGCTGAATGTACATGGTCAGTGTGCGAAGCTTGATAAGGGGAGACGCTCACTTTTTTTTGTGACAAGTACATTTTGCATGTCGTTGTGTAATAAAGTTAATCTCGATTTCGTCGATCATTTGTTTTATTCGATTTATTTAATTTTGCACTATTAGATGCGACAAGTTAAATCATATTTTCACAATACGAGCGATGCAGTGGATGTAATTAATTCGTATGAAATAAACCGTGAAGGTGATGTTTTCAAATCTCAAATTACAGGAACGTAATTAAAACTTGTGATTGAGCTCGGGATAATAATATATTCTGGCGAATTTTGTGGACTCATGGTTTTGGTTTTGTTATATTCGATTAATTAAATAGGGAATTACCATTCATTTTACAATTAAGACAATTATGACCTCTTGTTAACCTGTTTTGTTTGTGACATTCATTCTCAATGTGAAGCGTTTCAGCTGAATTTTTGAATGGAGATTAATTGCTTTTTAAATTTTAAACCAGCATTGTTTGATATCATACGGAACGGTTCCCGGAAATACATGATGTGGTGGAGCAAATGGTGTTGATTGAGCAAAATTTCTAACCTATTTTATACTGATCAAATAATAGGTACGTTCGATTACTTTAGCTCTTTCCTCTGTACATTAAGAATCGTAAAACACATACACACACATTGAATGGCGACACCACCAAAAAAGCATTCCAAGAAACCCCCGCATAAGACGGACCGGGATCGATTTGACCGTGTAACGTCGTGCGGCTCACACCCCTCATACAGAAAAAAAACACCCGCTCGTGCTTTGTACGGCACCACGAGGAACGTTTGTCATCCGTCGAAACGACAAAAGGCACCACCTGGCGATAATGTGTCCATTATATTAAACACATCGTATGCGGTGGAACATCAAATGAGAAAATCCAGATAATAATCAAACCAATAACCACCGCCAACCGTCAGCCGCGTTCTCGGCTAGATTCGGTACGCGCGTCCTTGCGTGCTTTATTTTACGTGTGTATGTGTGTGTGTGTGCGCCACGTGTGTTCCGCTCAAATGGTGCGAGCAAGATTTTGTCCTTTCCTTCCCACGACTCGATGTCATCGATAATGGCTTATCCGACACGAATAACACGTGGTGCATGTGGCACCGGGCTTTTTCTTCTGGTTTTTTTTTCGTCTCTCGTTCGTCCTTTCTCCGGTGTTAGTTTTGTTGCGCTTCGCTGCGGTAGTTGCTCCGGAGCGGACATGTTCCGGCCATGTTCTTTTCGCCGAAGGAAAAACGTGGCGGGTACCGGCGGCCCGGAACAAAAAATATGTTTAATAAAAGTTAATGCTTTCGATATCAGCATTTTATGCATTTAATTTATGCATTTAAGTAAGCATGTCTTAAAAGCATAAAATATTAACTATGTTATAAGCTTGTTTAATTTATTTATTGAACAGTGTCGTCTAGCTGAACAGAATATTTAAACAGTATGATAGTCACAACATTAACAATCAAACTCTTTCAGATTTGAGCCGCTCATTCCAAAATTACCCTAGTTACTGGAACAGCCACAACATTCGATCCTTTTCTGCTCAAGGGTTACTTGGACCGCGTTGCATTCAAAATAGACACTAAGTAATTGGCAAGGTCTCATAACCTTCTCAGAAGACTGAATACTGATGTTTTAGAGAATAGACGCTGGGTCAACAGAAAATTTTAACATTCGCTTAAATTAGCACGGTGCCGCCACAGTTGCGTTAGACCAAACGACGAGCTCGTGGCAGTTTGAAAGATGCAACCGATTGGCGGAGGAAACCGGAGAAGACGGCAATGACCGCAGTACCGAAAACCGGCTGCCTCGTTGTGGTGGTAAATCGGAAGAAAACGTCCGGCACGACCGACGAACGATCCACGGTCCGGTTTGAGTCGGAATTATTTGCATTGCAATTTTGAAGCTCAAGATGTTGGCCCACGAAAACTGGCCTAGCCGAGATATCCGGGCAGTGCGGTAATTTGTATCGCTGGAATAGTTTTATGGCTTGATTGTTGGTTTGATGAATGATTTAATAAGTTTGATTACACAACGAAAGAACGCTTTATCGTTATTTTTTACCGTATTTAATATAATTTAATATAAATGTGTATACATTGTTTGCCGAGCTGTAACTCTGAGCATGCGATTTCCACATGCTAGTTCTCTTCGATCCGTAGTCAAAAGCAATAAAAAAGTTTTACTTCCGGATCTCGCCAGGCAGCGAACGTTCAATAACCACAACACCACGAGTCCAATATCGGTCACCATCAACACTTGCGCCGGCGGCGGCGGCGGATGCTGATAAAACGCAAACATTCCTCCGAAGACTTCCCAGCGCTCGGACGGAAGACTATGGAGGAAGCGTGCGCCAACGCTAATGTTCGCTTCTGCTTTATTTGTTTTTGTGGTCGAACTGGTTTTTTGTCCGTTGTTCCGTTTGGAATATTGTTTTCCAGAATGTATCGCGATACTAGTTCGGTGGAATCAGAACTCGATTTGTCATGAACGATAATCGCGTCGGGGTGAGCGAAAAAATAAACGATCCCATTTTTGCGATGGGATGAAAAAACGAAAATGCGCTAAATTTATCTTCCCTTTGCTTTATTAGACACACAAAATCATACTATCAATAACGTTTGCCTCCGCCGGAAGTCGGCTTTTGCACAACGGGTGCATGGGTGGCAAAATGGGTGCTTGAAAGCCATCAAAAAAACTCTTCATTGCGAGAGTCACTTATCAATCTCCTGCAGTAGCACCGTGCCCTGAGCGTAACGCTTGCTGCCCGCCGCAAATTTCCAATTCCCCACGGCGGTGAACTTCTTCGGATTCGTTAGCTGGGCCACCGGCTAGATCGAACACACAAGAAATGCAGACCGCCGGCTGAGCTCGAGGAGTAATTGAAAAACTTCGGCCACGCTTCGCTAGACGTTTGGCCGCTTAAAACTCTGCCACCCCGGCCCCGGGTGGTGGACGGTTGTCGTCCAAAAGCTGATCGCAATATTTGCGTAGTCGCCATCGTTCTTCTCCGGATCTTATGGGGTGGGCAGAGAGCTCGCCCCACCACCCGCGTACGAAAAGACAAAAACAAGCCAGCGAACACTCCGGAGCGCCGGGCAGTACGTCCGGCAAGAGGGAAAACCTCGGCCGAAACCGGAACCAATTTGGCAATCTCCAGTTCCAGTTGTGCCTTGCCCGCTCATCATCAGCCAAGCGCTTCCCGGTGGAAAGGTTGCGAGAAAAGTGAGGCTCGGGAGCTCAATGTTTGAGAGTTCAATATAGCGTTTTTTGTCGAAGAGTGATAGTAGCAAAAGTTGAGATAATATTAATAACAGCATTTTTTATATTTAAAAAAACATAACATAATTAAGTTTTCTATAGCAAATGTTATCAACACTCACGCCGCTTTTCCTTCTTTGTTTTTGGATGTAATTTCCAATAGTTTGGTAAGAATAGAGGTTATTTTTCAAATTTTATTCCTATTTCTAACAAGTCCTGAGTGAGTTCGTTCCTTACGCGTACGTCCTCCATTGATAAATTTCCACCTCTCTCTTTTTTACTTCCGATCGTGTCTGCGATCGCCTCCTTGATCCCCTTTTGTCTGGCTGCGTTTGGTCAGATAAGTTTTAAGCGCATATATATTAAGCAAAGGTATTAAACATATTTGTGTAACTGTTAGGTAGACAAATAAATAAATCAAATAATGCATCAACGCTATTGGCCGAGGGAGGGCCGGCGCAAATCCCGAACCAAAAAACCAAAATCGCACCGGACAGCCGAACCGAACGGGGACGGACGAGTGACAGCGTACGGTACCGGGGGAGGGTTTCAATTAAAAAACTTTCCCTCACCACACATCCTGCCGAGCGCTCCCAACCAAAGCGGGAAGGGTGACACAACGACAAAAAAAACCCAAAAAAAAACACTGACTCAAAATTTGCATCACCCGTCGACGTCCGGGTGAAATCAAATTAAAATGCGCGAACATCGCCCCCGGCTTGCCGTTGGCGGGCGAGTGGCACCAAGGGGTGGGTGTTTGGTGTACACAAATGAACGGCCTCAAGTTTTCCAGCTGAGCTGACCTGATTTTGGCACTAACTTTGCCACCGTTCTTCACCGTGGACGGCCGAAGCGTGGCCGAAGTTCGGGGCACAGTTCGTTCCTCTCCGTCTCCGTCACATGTTGTCGGTATTATTTGTTCTGCAGCCTCAAGCGTGCGCCCCTTTGAGCGCTCACCGGACAGTTTTAGGTGCCATTTTGTGTGCAAGTGACCGATAAATGATGGTAACCGGGTGCTTATGAAAAATGTCGTCCAACGGGTCCCAACGGGAGCGCTTGGGGGGGGGTTACGTGGAAACAAAAGCGCCAAATACACAAAATCGTCGCGCGCTCTTGGTGGCGTGTCTCAGCGCGAGGGTAGAGGAAAGTGCAATCAGTGTCAGCATAAATGGCGCTGTAATCATCAGCCGATCAAGCGCTTCCCGGTGGAAAGGTTGCGAGAAAAGTGAGGCTCGGGAGCTCAATGTTTGAGAGTTCAATATAGCGTTTTTTGCCGAAGAGTGATAGTAGCAAAAGTTGAGATAATATTAATAACAGCATTTTTTATATTAAAAAAAATAACATAATTAAGTTTTCTACAGCAAATGTTATCAACACTCACGCCGCTTTTCCTTCGTTGTTTTTGAATGAAATTTCCAATAGTTTGGTAAGAATAGTGGTAATTTTTCAAATTTTATTCCTATTTCTAACAAGTCTTGAGTAAGTCTCGTTCCTTACGCGTACGTCCTCCATTGATAAATTTCCACCTCTCTCTTTTTACTTCCGATCGTGTCTGCGATCGCCTCCTTGATCCCCTTTTGTCTGGCTGCCTTTGGTCAGGTAAGTTTTAAGCGCATAGATATTAAGCAAAGGTGATAAACATATTTGTGTAACTGTTAGGTAGACAAATATATAAATTAAATAATGATAATAATAAAAACTGGAAACTAGTATTCCTACAAGCGAATAATTTAATAGGCTTCTCACGGTACTCAAAAATCTCTTCGAGTGAATATGTCTTCGATAATTTGGTCTTGAACCCGACGCGGTTTTAAATAGTAAAAAACAGGTTTTAAATAGCAAACAGCACTAACTTGTCATTAAAATAGGTTGTTTTTTTATTATTCGTTCCAAAACATACTCTTCATTGCGAGAGTCACTTATCAATCTCCTGCAGTAGCACCGTGCCCTGAGCGTAACGCTTGCTGCCCGCCGCAAATTTGAACGTTCGCCTGGTGCCTTCTTGCACGTGCTTTTGTCGACCCGTTGGCACTAATTAGCGCCCGAGGGATTTGCCTAATGCCAGCAGCGTTGGCTTTCGGGCGCTAACGAGATCGACCCTATTCGAAGGGTCCCGCACGATCGTACGTTCATAAATATACATGCAAGCGCAACGCATCGGGACACCCGGGATGTTTACTTTAATTGCTCACCTTTTACGCTATCATTCAAGCATCCCCGAGCGATGGGCCGCCCCAAGGGAGGCTCCGTGCCGTGTGTGTGTGGGTGTCCTTTGTTCGTTCGGCCCCGATCCGCCCTGATTATTCGGTGAAATAATTCCCTCCGAAGCGTTCTGCTGCTCCGCCTGCTCAGCGCCCCCAGTTCGGCCCCGATCCGCCCTGATTATTCGGTGAAATAATTCCCTCCGAAGCGTTCTGCTGCTCCGCCTGCTCAGCGCCCCCGATAAGGAGCCCCCGATTGCAATCGAGCTTGAGCTGAACCGTCGTTTAGGTTTAACATCCCAACGAAAGCACAACGAAGGCACGCAAGAAGTCACGCCATCAGCGCGGTCCTACCATTCCAACCGAGTCGTTGTCACCGTCGGATCCGGCACTGCTCCCTGCAGTGGCCTGCAAATGGTATGCGGTTGCGGTTCCCACCACCCGTCCGGGCCCGCAACGATCGATGAATGGATGAAGTTGGGTTACGGTGCGGTCAGGCGGTCCCGGGACTTGCCGGGACAGCGGAGGGGCGAGCAAAGCAAAACACCAACCAGTCCCATCCATCAACGTCCTGTCCAGTGTGTGTTACACCTGTTCGCCACGGGAATGCCCGTCTGTTCGTTCGCGCTGGCCGTGCTCGTTCACTTCTAATCGACCGAAAGGGAGACCGCTTCAGGCTCCGGTCAAGCTGCGGGCCGTGGTTGCAATTGCAAACAAATGAAAGTCGGTCGTATCGGTCGGCTGCTGGTCGGGACGGAGAGATAGTGCATTCTGGTCGTAAATAACTGCAAAAAACTGCAAGACGTTTGTGTGTGAGTGTTTTTTTTTGTCTGCTGGCTTAATTGAAGCATAAGAACGCCACCTTTCGGAAGGTAGTGAGGAGGTTTTTTTTAGGAAACAGAGAAATAGATCGTCGTACATGCAATAAATAAGCGTTGAACAAACTTTTTTTCGTCGAAATTGTGTTTTCAACGGTGTAAGATGTTTTTTAAAGGAAATAAATTAAAGCTAAATAAACCAATACAACAATTGTTGAGCTGTTTACGTTAGCCAAACTAAAGAAGTGAAGTATATAATATAAACACTGTGATAGTTGATAATCATTCCGAGAAACAACTGCTTTTAGAAAATCAACAAAACTTGGCTCAAGCAAGCATGTTATTGTGCTCAATAAAAAACGAATGTGAATATAACTTAATCATCTTTGAAGAAGAAGAAGAAAAAATTATCCATAAAAAGCACTAATAGGTTTCCTATGGTTGTGAGTAACTAATGTGGAGCATAAAACGATATAATTGGTCAACTTTAATAGAAATAAAGGAGCATAAAAACGGAGAGTGTTAAAAGAAGAAAGAGCATGTAAAAGTACGAAATAGAAGAGGAAAAGTCAGATGCAGAATAATTAGAAGAAATGAAGATGAAGGGGAAGACGGTAATTAAAAAAGGCCGATATCTTCTTTTTTGCATGCACAAGTAGATTCTATTTCAACACATTGTGAAACATTTTAACATAATTTTCAACACCGATGTGTTTCGTTTTCGATACGCTCGTGGTAAGGGTGTCTATTTTGCCATGCAAAATCAGGAAAACGATCCCAGCGCTTTGCACTACTTGCATGAAAGTGTTCTTCCTAAGCATCGCCCTGACGGACGTAAACCCCAAAACCAATGAGAAACGGCCGACCAAGCTGAGAAAAAAGGATGTCAGGAAAAGCGGGTGACAACACCGCACACAAAACGGGGAGGAAACCCCTGCCCCACCTTCAAACAGGCCGGTCGGAAGTTTAAGTTCGTAGACAGTTTCGAACTTCTCGGTCCCGGCCCACACACTGCTACTTAGGCGGGCTACAAAAGAACCGAGACAACGCGACACCGGACGGTGCAGCTGCAGACGGTGTAACTTTTCCCGTCGGTGCATATCCGCCCACGGTCCCGGGCGACCCGGACCGGAAAAAGGTTAAAATTGAATTAATTACAAACCGCCACTTTAACGCAATTCCGTCCCATCGGAAGCCCAGCCCGGATGTGTGAGATAAGCCGGTTCCGGTGGAAAGCGACCAACGGCCACCCGCCACCCGTTTGCATCAGAGCAGCCATTAATTCAATCAGCGGAAAAGCTTCAACGCCGTGCCTCCGAACGAGCGGTTCGTGGTAGGTTCCCTTCGAATGATCTAATTTCGATGCACTTTTTGTACACCGTGCCGTGCACACGGCCTGGTGGTGGTGACCATGCCGAGCCGGTGCAGGAGCGGACATTCGTTTCGCTTCTAATCCAGTGCCCGGTGGAAGCTTTCGGGCTGCACGAACGCGAGTCACTTTCCCGGGATTCGACGGCCGAACCGAGTAATGTTCGCTTCAATTAGCTTTGATGATGGTCTAACCCTAGTCTCCCTGGTTGCGCCAGTCCTGCATCCACCAGATTCGGTGCATGATGAGGGCGCAGACGTGTGCACGGGAGTTGGATCACGATGGATGATAGTATCATTAAGTGCATTACAATATGGTTTCTCGGGCTGCTCGGGCGATGCTAGCAGCTTTTTAGTGTTTCATCGCGAAAATTTGGCTTCCGCGGTGCGGTGGAGGTGGTGGTGATGCGTGGTTGTGCCCGACGCCAAGGGATCGTACATTAAGCGTTTTCCGGTTCAGAGACGAAGTGAACATTTACGTGTTCTTCGCTTGGTAGGAAAAGCTGCAGCAGCGCAGCCACATGAAATTCAATTAATTCGATGAATGCCGTCGAAAGATCACGATGACTTTTACGGTGTTGGTTTGCGCAATGAATCGATTAGCACTCGTATCATTAGAGCAGCATTATGTTCTTTATTTAAATTTATTCTTTCGTGGTAAGGATAGCATGCTTCCATGAATCTATGCCAATTTTCATGCTATTATCATTATTTTGTTTTTGTTTCAATCGCGCTAACAAAGTTTTTAAATTACAGCATAGCTGACAAAGCCGTTTTTCAAACCAATACCAATGCCATCATACAATAGAATGTTCTTAGATCTGTTACTAACAAAACAACTGTTTAATCTACTTAGCATATGACTTAGGTCACTCGCCATAACCAAAAAATCGATTCTGCATTTTATTGAAAATAATGAAAACATTGAGCGAACTCAACTGACAGACTTGGCGCCAACCCACGAAGGATGAAGAGCCAATAACATGTAAAAGAAGAAAAAGAACAGGAAAAGGAAAAAACTTTCTTGCTTCAATCGTTGTTAAATTAAGTAATGTACACAATATTCTTAAAAATAAAATACAATAGGTATAATTAAAAAAAATGAAAATCTTCTTTTAATTCGATCAAGAAGAAACGTTTGAATTTGTTTATGTCTTTCAGTTGTTCACCTCTTTCGCTCGACCATTTTCACATAGAACTATGTTATCCACATTCTCTCGATTCTCTGTATTAAGTTCGAGCTGGTTCTATGGTTTAATCCTCGATTCGCTCCTCACCGATACACAGGTTGGAACGTGGTCATAAACGCCTTCCAGGAATGCTACTACAAAGATTCTTGAGTAGTTAATCTAGCATCACGAACCATACCCACTGCGCTGACAGATACAAGGCTTGGAGTTCCTGAAAAATTACCGTGTTTAGGTTCATGTCTTATTTATAGGA
>KZ070310.1:119794-139683 GCA_002091845.1 Anopheles cracens
AGACGTGGGTTTTGCCGCAGCGCCAGCGAAACGCACACCCACGCACACCTCGCCGCACATTATCGCGCATAGAGCGCACAGCGTTTTCCGATAAGATTTACACTTAAGCTTCAGCCCGGCGGAATCTCGTTTCTTCTCGGCAAACAATCTCACGCGCGTGTGTGTGTGTGTGTGTGTGCCCGAGCGGTGAGAACATACCCTTCCATCAACGGTGGTCGCCAACACGGACAATAAACCACTTCCCGGGGTGCCAATGTACTTGCGATGGTTTACGCCGGAGGTAAGCTGCTTGGAAGAGTGACACTCATTTGAAAATGGTTTAAAAGCAGGGAAAAGCTTTGTTATCCGTAATGGAGTGCTCGTTGTTCACCCGGGGTTGGTCTGTTCATATGGTTAAAAAAACATACCTGGAAAAATACGTCCCCTCAACAATAAACAAGGATTTGTGTTCTTAGAAGGACGTGTTTTCATTAAATGAGATAACGTGTGAGATGTATTGGGTCATCACTGCACTATAAAGATTCATAATGATTGTGGATGTATACGATAATGATGTTAATTGAGTTAATATAATGCATTTTGCAATCATTTGCACCTGTGAAATAGTCAGTCTCATTCTAGAGCGATGATAGAGTGAGTGAATATATAAAAATCCAATGCTTCGAATATAACATAAAACATAACAGCTTCGATTATTTAAAAAAGCCTCAGCTGTGTCGACGAGCTACTCCACAAAGAGCGGTATAAAGCGATACCTTCGTAACAATTCTGTTTTTTGCTGGTTTTGACTCTACTGGAGGTTGCTTAAAAAAGGATTTAAAGATGGCAGAGAGCATTGAAAGTAAACAAAGAATTAAATATGATTTATTTATTTGATGCGTTATCATCGGACCAGTATTGATCTAAATGACAATATATGATATGTATAATGATAACTAATTCTCATAACCCATATCAGATCACGTTTTCGATAGCAAATGTAATCACGGCGTGCGTCGTATATGTTATAAAAATCCAAATTTTTGACAATTTGTGAAACATTTGGCTGGAAAAATCATCAACCAGGAAAAAGGAAAACGGTTCACGGAGTTATTAAAAAAGCATAGTTAATTAAAACAAGGTGTAGTGTGTTTTGGTTTGTTAAATATCTGACCATAGTATTGTGATCTGCCTTGTTTCCCATCATTATGCCCCCAAATCGTTTCAAATCCTATCAATACTTCCCACTGTCGATACCAGAACACATCATCCAAACTAATTCCATGTCAATTTCAGCAAAAAAGCCTCTAAAGTAATGCTTATATAAAGATCCACCTTGTAAAGGGAAAAAAAACACCGTTTTCAAGGAAAACGCTCTCCAGCTAAACTTCCCGGCACCATTCATCACCATTCGATTCCCCGGGAAGCCAAAGCATTCACAAAATATTCTCACACAATCCACATTCTTACACATCTTTCGCCCCGAGGGAAGTGGATAAAAAAGCGACCATGCCTTGCGGTGTATCCGGTTCCGGCAGGCGCCTCGGAATGTGACTGATTTCCCCCTTTTTCCGACAGTCGCACATTCGCCTCCACAACGCAACGGGTTGCAACAACAGCCAAACAGCCAAAGAAGGGACTCAACGAACGACGGGGACGAACCGAACGAAACAACACGAGGCCACGAAAGAAAAAAAAAACACGCCCCACCACGAAAAAGCCGTGAGCCGTGAGCGTCAAAAGTTGAAACGTATTCCATCCCTGCCCGCAGCGCAAGGAATATTTAAACGCAAATAATTTTCACATCATTCATGCATCAAACGTGCCCACCGTGGCGCGGAAGGAAGTGCCGCGGGATTCCGGAAACGACACGCCCGGAATGTGTTCTTTTGATGAGCGGGGAAGCGGCACTGAGCGCCCGGCCGTCGAGGGGTGGCCGGGCTCCCGAGATACAGGAAAACACAATTACCCACCCCGTGAGATCGCTTCCGTGCTCACTCCCGGCCCCGGGTGTGAGATCGTTCCTTCGTTCGTGTAATTTTCACGTCTCCCCCCTTAAGCATCTCGTCCTTGAAACGCTACACACACACACAAACACACACACACACACACAGGGGCAGCAAAAAAAGAGTTCCGCGAAGCAGGACGCGCGAAAAATTGCGCGTGATTGTTCGTGTTCGCCGGCCAGGGCCGGCGCATCCATTGCGACCGGTATCCCGGGGGCGATCAAAAAAGTTTATCACAAATAATTCGACGTTTATGAAGCATTCGGTGCCCCGGTCCGCTGCCCCGTTGGCATCTCTGTTACGGAACCGGGTTTGTTACGAGTTTTAACGAGCGCAAAACAAAAGTGCCTCGAGAATGGAACGTAGCCGGAGCAGAGTTTGGCAGCAGGAGGCAGCCTGAAATAAACACCTTCCACCGGGGCGTGGGGCGACCCGCACTCGAGCAATGAGCAGCACATTCCGGTACGTGACTCCAGCAGTATTCTTCCAGCGCTTACGGTTACACCGCCCGGTCGGTCGGACAGAGCAATCCTATCGAAGCACGGCAACCCCGGGTGCGGGTCTATCTAACCGACTAATATCCCTCAACTCCGTTGCAATCCCTCTGCTCTTTTCGATTATCAAACCTTCATTGCCTACACCGAAACCGTACTCGATCGAACCCGATGGGAACGATCTTTAGTGACCTTCAGTCTCCCGGCCCGTTCCCCTGAAGGATACAATTTTGCGATAGTTTCATCGGCATATGAGGGTGAAATATGCATAAATCTTCCCTGCCGGTCAACTGCACTGCGGATGGCTAGCCACGGAGACTTAGAAAGTTCCGTTTTTGTGCCTGAGTGCAGGAGCTGTGGTGAGCATTTGGTCGTGTTGTAATGATTGTGCTCCGTACCTGGGCAACCACTGCCGACGATGCCCGGGACGGAGGCTGTGCTCCACACGTAACCACCCATTTCTCTTTGGAGCGTTGGGCGTCGAGTTATCAGCACGGTATCATCCGAAGGGGTTTTTGTAAAGGATCATCCTCTTTCGTGTAAGGGGCTGGCCGGGGCAGGGCCGATGTCTGATAAACTGCCTACTGATGACAAATCAATTGAAAAACATTAAACTGAAATCTATAGGTGATTGCATATTTGAATTTTTCCAAAATCTACCTGTATCCTGTGCCAAAGACTATGAAAACTGTATAAATTTCAAATAGTATGTGATTGAGTCGATATCGTTAGTCACAAACAAATTTATGACATTTCAGCTTCTTGTGACTTGACAAAATTATCTACAGCAATGTAAGTCGAATCCGACCCATGCATTTTCCAGCCCTCGGGAACTACCATCTGTTTGGAAAATAAGTAAAACCGAAATAGAAAAAGTCCTCCAACATCTTCCGGCGCGCGGTAGGCTCGACAAGCGGTACGAACGTCAGCAGAGCACAGTCACCCTCGAACCGGGCCGGTGTTGGCCCATCGGTGTCGGCAAACAGCCGCACGGTGGACAGTTTTAATTACACTCGAAAAACTTTCCCACCAATTTGCAATTCGCAAAACATTCACCTCCACTCGTGCCGCCTCAGCGAACGGGCAGGGGCTGTGAAAGCAAAGCCTTGTTTTTGGGAACGAGGTGCAAAGAAAAAAAAAGCACGCAATCGCCCGACGACACGAACGCCCCGAAATGAAAAGCCTTACCGCTCCTTAGGGGCCGATTTTCCGGCTAGTTCGGTTGGTTTTGCGGAAAGCATATCCCAATCTCGGTCGACAGAGTTATATTATAGATATTAAGTTCTTTAACGTCAGATTCTCAAGTTATCAGTAGATTTAATAATTAAACAATTTTGATTTCCAAATTGGAGCATAAAAGGAGTGATTACTTTTGATTATAATTTTTGAATCCAGTTCAAAAAAATTAATTAAACCTTATCTTTTCACTCCCTATCGGATCTCAAGCTAGGACCTTGCTCACAAACTATCTTAAAATAGTTGAATCCTTTATCGAGAAGTATCAGCTCATCCCGGATTGGTGATGAAGTATTTTCAGACTTTTTATGTACTTTAATCCCTATTGACCTTATCTCGATCTTTATGCACATCACCAAAATACTAATCAAACTAATCAAAACGTACCCTCAACGTGGTGTTTAATGAGATTTTCCTTTTAAACCAGACTATAAGTTAATTAAAAAAAGATGGAATATTTTTACTCTTTCCAGTGCGAGAACTTTGGCAGAAGTGTGTGTGTGGTGGTGTGCGTGTATGCGTGTGGCTGTTGGGTTTTTATTTTGTTCGTCTCATTGAATAATGCCGGTATGTTTGGCGTGCATCCGGCATGTGAAAGATTTTCCTTTTTATTTTTCGAACGTACGTAATATTCCATGTGGATACATTTTTCATTCCAAATCGAAACCCACCCGCTACACGCTGGCCGTCATTTGATTTTGGGTTTGCGTGTGTGATTCTTCGGGTGGATGAAAAAGCAAACCCCCAAGCACGCAAAAGGCTTATCGCGTACGGGCTTTGATGCCCGGCGGTGGTTGCAACTACATGCATTGCACCGGGATACTACGTTACAGTATGAAGTGGAAAATGTGTAAGTAACGGAAACATTTGGGGTGGCAGTATTGGAATTACAAACGGAACGTGGAACATTTGTGCTTAGCTATGCTTTTAGCGAGTTTTTTTTCGGTCGACAGAGTTATATTATAGATATTAAGTTCTTTAACGTCAGATTCTCAAGTTATCAGTAGATTTAATAATTAAACAGTTTTGATTTTACATTAATATGGGGCTGCCGTTTGCAAATGTAGCTGTATTTGTAGGCGGCGACTTTCGTTTGTTTCATGCAATTATACACCTTTATTGTGTGTTTAAAAGTGAACCACGACAACGAGTTCTTTTGCGCTATTTATGGAAAGCAAATGGTAGAAAAACATATGTCAAGTTTTCTAATCATCCGCACGAGATGTGACATCCTCATACAGCGCCAGCCTGGTAAGCCGGTAACCATAAACTTGTGCGAACATGCCAATCAATATTTAAAAAAACATATCGAATATGGTAACTACACCGGCAGCCACCGCGTCCACAGGCGCACGTCCAGCAAGCGAGCGCTGTTCCGATTTCGCTCTGATTTACGTTCAATCTCTCAAAATGATGCCAGCTGGAAACAACACACGCAAGCACGACGTAGCAGCAGCAGCAGCAGCATCTTCCGCACACGCGTTTGCATATTTTATTGTTCGATTTCGTGCAATATCGAATCCCATCAGCTCGAGTCTCGTCGCCGAACCGTAACACAACGGGTGATGATGCCTCTTCGCTCTGGGGATTCGCGCTCGAGTGCATGGCATCGGATGGTGTGTGTGTGGTGGTGTGCGTGTATGCGTGTGGCTGTTGGGTTTTTATTTTGTTCGTCTCATTGAATAATGCCGGTATGTTTGGCGTGCATCCGGCATGTGAAAGATTTTCCTTTTTATTTTTCGAACGTACGTAATATTCCATGTGGATACATTTTTCATTCCAAATCGAAACCCACCCGCTACACGCTGGCCGTCATTTGATTTTGGGTTTGCGTGTGTGATTCTTCGGGTGGATGAAAAAGCAAACCCCCAAGCACGCAAAAGGCTTATCGCGTACGGGCTTTGATGCCCGGCGGTGGTTGCAACTACATGCATTGCACCGGGATACTACGTTACAGTATGAAGTGGAAAATGTGTAAGTAACGGAAACATTTGGGGTGGCAGTATTGGAATTACAAACGGAACGTGGAACATTTGTGCTTAGCTATGCTTTTAGCGAGTTTTTTTTCGGTCGACAGAGTTATATTATAGATATTAAGTTCTTTAACGTCAGATTCTCAAGTTATCAGTAGATTTAATAATTAAACAGTTTTGATTTCCAAATTGGAACTTAAAAGGAATGATTACTTCTGATTATAATTTTTAAATCCAGTTCAAAACATTTAATTAAACCATATCTTTTCACTCCCTATCGGATCTCAAGCTAGAACCTTGCTCACAAACTATCTCAAAAGAGTAGAATCCTTTATCGAGAAGTATCAGTTCATCCCGGATTGGTGATAAAGTATTTTCAGACTTTTTATGTACTTTAATTCCAATTGACCTTATCTAGATCTTTATGCACATCACCAAAATACTATTCAAACTAATCAAACCGTACCCTCAACGTGGTGTTTAACGAGGTTTTCCTTTTAAACCAGACTATAAGTTAATTAAAAAAAGATGGAATATTTTTACTCTTTCCAGTGCGAGAACTTTGGCAGAATTTAGGGTAAAATGTTGATAAGCAAACTTATTAAATGCTGTATTTTTTTCTTTAAAGAAGTGCATGAAGAAGGTTTTTATAACTATATGTCGCCGTGATAGAGAGGTGTCCCTAATTCTTTGATAACTTTGTATCACTTCATGTACATTACTATTTTTTAGACATGATAATAAGAAGCAATATGACAAATCAATTGAAAAACATTAAACTGAAATCTATAGGTGATTGCATATTTGAATTTTTCCAAAATCTACCTGTATCCTGAGCCAAAGACTATGATATACTGTAAAAAGACTGAAAGATTTCAAAAGACTGTATAGATTTCAAATAGTATGTGATTGGGTCGATATCGTTAGTCACAAACGAGTTTATGACATTTCAGCTTCTTGTGACTTGACAAAATTATCTACAGCAATGCAAGTTGAATCCGACCCATGCATTTTCTAGCCCTCGGGAACTACCATCTGTTTGGAAAATAAGTAAAACCGAAATAGAAAAAGTCCTCCAACATCTTCCGGCGCGCGGTAGGCTCGACAAGCGGTACGAACGTCAGCAGAACACAGGCACCCACGAACCGGGCCGGTGTTGGCCCATCGGTGTCGGCAAACAGCCGCACGGTGGACAGTTTTAATTACACTCGAAAAACTTTCCCACCAATTTGCAATTCGCAAAACATTCACCTCCACTCGTGCCGCCTCAGCGAACGGGCAGGGGCTGTGAAAGCAAAGCCTTGTTTTTGGGAACGAGGTGCAGAGAGAAAAAAAAGCACGCAATCGCCCGACGACACGAACGGCCCGAAATGAAAAGCCTTACCGCTCCTTAGGGGCCGATTTTCCGGCTAGTTCGGTTGGTTTTGCGGAAAGCATATCCCAATCTCGCCTCCGAGGAGACCGAGTTCGATGGTGGAATTGGTTTAAAGAACAAAACACTACATTTCCGCAATCTGCCCGATCTCCTGCCGACTCGGGACAACCACCTTCCACCACCACCACCACCACCACCGTAGCCCAGTGGCCAGACATTAGCTTCGACTTTCGATAAATTGATTGAGACCGCTTGACCCTGAAGCGGTGGCAGGAAATGTAAAACAAACGGTCGGGACGAGCTACACCGGGCAACGGTGGGGCGGCAATGGGTGAAACTTTTCGCACCGTCCGTACCCGGAAACGGAAACCCCGCACCCAACCCAGAAGGAGCATGAAGGTTGAACGGCCGGGGAGTTTCTCCTTTGTCGGTGCGATAAAATGGCTGAAGAACGAGCAAAGTTTTCATTCGCCAAAAAACCGAGATGGTAAAAGTTGTGTCTGTGTGTGTGTGAGGGCCGCGCGCCCACTAGCGGAAAGCAGCGGAAAAGTATCTTATGTTTGGGTCTTTCTTGAGCAGATTTTCACCGCTCCGAGCGGCTCCTAATGGAAGATAGCAGAATTTATGATTAACCCCGATGTTAATTTTTTTGTTGTTGTTTGTTTGTTTTCTGTCAGCGATGTTAGGAGGTTGCTTCTACGTAATGAATGAAGGTTCGTTTTTTTAATGACGATTCGTAATCAGTCGCAGCTCATGAAAAACGCGCAACTTATGAAGTTTTTCATGCTGGTTTTTATCGGTTGTGTGGAATATCTTTTAGTCGAACGCTTTTGTATACTATTGATCGAATATAACCTAACATAGGTTTTTTTTTCTAAGTGTATTGTTTTTAAACTACACAAATAAACATTAAACGTATTGTTTTTTTCTTCTTATTGCTTACGCTTTTTACCACAAAAAAGGTGCAATGGTAAATGATCGACATGATCTCAGCGCATCCTTTTGCGATAATATTAATTGAATTATAGTGTACTAACCGTACCGAACGCCATCGCCCGATCGATCAATCAGCCTATCCGATAGCCTGTCGACCCGGGTCCATGCTCGACAAAATCCGGTCACTCTTCCGGTTTCCGCAAAGCCAACACAATAATTCTTCGATCAATATCTTCCAAGCCCCAGAAGTTCATCCGAAACCCCCCGAACTCCCAGAAGTTCGATCGCCTCCGAGGAGACCGAGTTCGATGGTGGAATTGGTTTAAAGAACAAAACACTACATTTCCGCAATCTGCCCGATCTCCCGCCGGCTCGGGGCAACCACCTTCCACCATCACCATCACCACCACCACCGTAGTCCAGTGGCCAGACATTAGCTTCGACTTTCGATAAATTGATTGAGACCGCTTGACCCTGAAGCGGTGGCAGGAAATGTAAAACAAACGGTCGGGACGAGCTACACCGGGCAACGGTGGGGCGGCAATGGGTGAAACTTTTCGCACCGTCCGTACCCGGAAACGGAAACCCCGCACCCAACCCAGAAGGAGCATGAAGGTTGAACGGCCTGCGGCAAACATTTCGCCTCGTGATTGAATTTACGTGCAATACCGAACCGTGTGCGTGTACGAGCTGGCTTCTTCCGGCGCTAGTCGTCGGTGATCTGTTGGTGCCGTGTGCGCTTTGGCGCAATTGAATTTCTAATCCATATCGGTTCGACAATTCGATTTGCGCGGGAAGCGCGACAAGCATGACTGCTTAGCGTGGAAAGCAGTAGCAGCGGGATACGGGCTGATTTTTTTTCCGTTCCCACGAGTTTGGCTTGGAATTACATACAGCACCCGGCCGGTTCGGTGGTGTCCTGTCGGACCGATAAATCAAATGTGATCGTCCGATTGAACGAGCGGATCCTTTGATATCGCAAATCCTCGCAGCACCGCAAATGTTTGATCTGTAACGTTTTTTTGTTGTTGTTTGTTTGTTTTCTGTCAGCGATGTTAGGAGGTTGCTTCTACGTAATGAATGAAGGTTCGTTTTTTTAATGACGATTCGTAATCAGTCGCAGCTCATGAAAAACGCGCAACTTATGAAGTTTTTCATGCTGGTTTTTATCGGTTGTGTGGAATATCTTTTAGTCGAACGCTTTTGTATACTATTGATCGAATATAACCTAACATAGGTTTTTTTTTCTAAGTGTATTGTTTTTAAACTACACAAATAAACATTAAACGTATTGTTTTTTTCTTCTTATTGCTTACGCTTTTTACCACAAAAAAGGTGCAATTTTTTGCTACAGTCGCCTGTACTGCTGACCAATGCTAATGTATCTGAGCGTAAGTTCGAAACATTTTCGAAGTGTACAATGGATGGTAAGCATACGTTGATTTTAAAAAGTATGTCGTTATCTAATGCCAAGTGAATCCGTGATGGCATGCTTGAAGACATGCGAGGAAGATTTCTCCACACATTGATCATTTTGAATAAAATTTTAAGTGCAAAATATTCAATGTAAATGTAAAACGAAACACAAGTAGCAATGGTTCGAAGGTTGTCGTCTAGAAGGCCGTAGGTTAGTTTTTATAAAGCAATTTTGAAAACCAAATATCTAAGTAAGAAATAAGCACTTCCATGTTTTTTTTCCCTCCGCTTGGTTAGAAACCAGTCAACACTTACGATAATGTTCTAAAATAATAAAAGTGTTCGCTAGTCTGCTCGCCCTTATCCCACCGTGCAGCAGTACCGGGATATTGTTTTTTTCTCCCCTTCTGTCTCCATTTCCACATAAGGCCCCTCGTTTCCCGTACCCGTCTGTCTTTATGTCAAGCGCAGCCGAGGACTTCCATTCTGTGCGGGTGCGGCAAACATTTCGCCTCGTGATTGAATTTACGTGCAATACCGAACCGTGTGCGTGTACGAGCTGGCTTCTTCCGGCGCACTGCACGCGGCTGCACCATATGCAGATTATTCGGTCGTTGTCGATTTTTCATGTTTTCACCGATGGTGCCGGTGCCGGTGCAGAATCAGCGAATCCGGAAATCAACTATCGGCAAACCCACCGAGGCGGAGGTGGATTTCAGCGGCTCAAGTGTGTAGGAATGGCTGGTTTTTTTGTTGTCGTTGTTTTTTCACACAGACACACACACACCACGTTGCCTGTACCGCTGCGTGTGTTCGTTTTTCTCTTCCCCCTCGTGACCTCCGCCAAGGCAGGGGCGTGGAAACGGCCGCTAAGATTCACAAATTGCCCACGGAAGCCAACGCAATCACTTGCGGAAGTTAAGGTCGGATGGGTTGCGGATAGGGTTGTGTTTTTTTTGTGTTTTCACAGCCCGCACTAAAAGCTATCCTGCAACTGGACTAGCGTCGCATCCAAAGCATGTCCCAGAGTATCGTTCCAGACGCCGGGACGGACTAGAATAGTGAGATGGAGAAAAAAAAACTAGCACACACACGCCGATGAACGTCGCAACTCGTACGATGTGTGGTCCATCAAAATATGGCCATGTTCCTAATGGATGGATGGAACCGGCACACAGTGGGATAAGGAGTGTTAGCGATAAAAAAAACATGGAAGCGAGCCAATCTTAATGGAAATTAAAATTTAGTGTTCGTTCTAGTGATTGTATGTGTTAAATTGTACATGTTTAAACAAAAATTATGAAATATATTAACAAGTATCAAAAGCATATTTTTGCTTAAAAAAGGAGCAATCCAATATTTATTCGAGGTAAAGAATTTAAATAACTCAAAAGAAAGATAATTGGAAACTTAAGGCAAGCTGCTAATATAATATATTGACATGAAACTATAAGTATAAGCATACGTTGATTTTAAAAAGTATGTCGTTATCTAATGCCAAGTGAATCCGTGATGGCATGCTTGAAGACATGCGAGGGAGCCCGCAGCATATGGAGGAGGTATTTAATGAACATCGAGTGCGAGAAAGAGAGACGTGATTTGATTGCAACAGAATACTCAACGTAAGAAGGCTTTGAAAGTAACTGGTAAGTTCATTACGAGAGAAGCTTAAATGTTACATGGGAATTTAGGTAGTTTCGTTGGGTCTAATGTTTGAACATTCTTTAATATCCCAAACAAACCGTTTGTATCGATATGGAAACTATTATCGTTCGTTTCGCGCAGGGCTGGGCTAAGTACATTTAGCAGTTGAGCAGTTGTAGGCGGATGGAAATCCATGTAAAGCCAAATAAAGAAATAGAAACAAAAATGGAGAAATATAGAATACAAGTTCTTGATTAAATAGCTGAATGAACTTATAAAAATTAAGGAGTTTAAAATGGCCGAATATGGCAGTAACAACTTCGAATTATGTTTATTAAACTTGTAACGTATTTTTGTACCTTTAGTTTTAAATTTTTTATTTGATAAAATAAAAACTGACATAAAAGATAACAAGCAATATGTACATTCTGGAAAATTTGGGCCAAGCATGATAAATGATAAATGAGTTTGTAGGGTAGCGACCCAAATAAATCCCCCCCAATATCAAAATTGATACATCACTGGAAGCCAAGCTCGGCAAATGTGATGAAAATACTTACCATCCATTCAGCAGCAATTAAAAATTGTCCTATGTTATTATTCCAATACCGATTAGCTGTGATCTAATGTAAAAAAAAAACATTAAATTTCAATTTGAAGTACTTGCCTGTCAAGTGACTGCTCAAATTTGGTTTATTTGGGTCGCTACCGGGATTCGGTTTTATTAAATTCGCTTTGGGATTTATTTGGGTCGCTACCGTTTGTAGAAATTTCACTGATGATTGAGGAAATTCAACTGTGATATTTTTCGTTGTTTCAAAGGTAGAACTTGCTCCCGTGGTGGTTAGTTTGCGATTCTTTTTTACTGCCCGTTTTTTATGTTCATTGTTCATTTACAAATTCATTAGTTCATTCACTTAAATTTATCCTAAGCTATTGCTTATCATTCTAGCAGTTCTTGCTGTTCAATAATTATAGAAAAAATAGTTCATATCTCAAACAGAGTTAAAACAGTCCATAACTCACAATTGCTACAACATCAACCACAAATCTATGAAAATTTGCCAATAAATGTCTAAAATTGCTCCAAAGGAATATTTGAACGGTGTAATGTTAATTTTAAAATGTTGTAGATGCTCAGATTTGTACTTAGTTGCAAGTATTTTGTCTCCGCACGCCGGGCAGAATGGAGTCCTCGGCTGCGCTTGACATAAAGACAGACGGGTACGGGAGACGAGGGGCCTTATGTGGAAATGGAGACAGAAGGGAGGAAAAAAACAATATCTAGGTACTGCTGCACGGTGGGATAAGGGCGAGGAGACTAGCGAACACTTTTATTATTTTAGAACATTTTCGCAAGTGTTGGCTGGTTTCTAACCAAACGGAGGGAAAAAACATGGAAGTGCTTATTTCTTACTTATATATTTGGTTTTCAAAATTGCTTTATAAAAACAAACCTACGGCCTTCTAGACGACAACCTTCGAACCATTGTTACTTGTGTTTCGTTTTACATTTACATTGAATATTTTGCACTTAATATTTTATTCAAAATGATCAATGTGTGGTGAAATCTTCCTCGCATGTCTTCAAGCATGGCATCATGGAATCACTTGGCATTTGATAACGACATACTTTTTCATATCGACGTATGCTTATACTTATAGTTTTATGAGTAAAATGTCCTATGTAAATGTATTCTATTAGCAGCTTGCCCTAAGTTTCCAATTATCTTACTTTTGAGTTATTTAAATTCTTAATCTCGAATAAATATTGGATTGCTCCTTTTTTAAGCAAAAATATGCTTTTGATACTTGTTAATATATTTCGTAATTTTTGTTTAAACATGTACAATTTAACACATACACTCACTCGAACGAACACTAAATTTTAATTTCCATTAAGATTGGCACGCTTCCATGTTTTTTTATCGCTAACACTCCTTATCCCACTGTGTGCCGGTTCCATCCATCCATTAGGAACATGGCCATATTTTGATGGACCACACATCGTACGAGTTGCGACGTTCATCGGCGTGTGTGTGCTAGTTTTTTTTCTCCATCTCACTATTCTAGTCCGTCCCGGCGTCTGGAACGATACTCTGGGACATGCTTTGGATGCGACGCTAGTCCAGTTGCAGGATAGCTTTTAGTGCGGGCTGTGAAAACACAAAAAAAACACAACCCTATCCGCAACCCATCCGACCTTAACTTCCGCAAGTGATTGCGTTGGCTTCCGTGGGCAATTTGTGAATCTTCGCGGCCGTTTCCACGCCCCTGCCGTGGCGGAGGTCACGAGGAGGAAGAGAAAAACGAACACACGCAGCGGTACAGGCAGCGTGGTGTGTGTGTCTGTGTGAAAAAACAACGACAACAAAAAAACCAGCCCTTCCTACACACTTGAGCCGCTGAAATCCACCTCCGCCTCGGTGGGTTTGCCGATAGTTGATTTCCGGATTCGCTGATTCCGCACCGGCACCGGCACCATCGGTGAAAACATGAAAAATCGACAACGACCGAATAATCTGCATATGGTGCAGCCGCGTGCAGTTGTTCAAGTCGTCCGGCAACACTGGAAGAGGCAATTCAGGTGTGCTTTTTTTGTTGTTTGAAGTGTGCTCGTGTGAGTGTGTGTGTGTGTGTTGTGTTCTACGGCAAACACGGCAGCATGTCGATGTTGTCGGTCTCCGTCCGCTCGTAACCCCGGGTTTTAGCCAATCGCACCGGAAACGAGCATTTGTGAAGCGTGGAAATAACATTCCAGCAGCACCCGGCAGCCATTTGACACCTGCTGTGCGGAGAGGCGCTGGATAGTGCGCTGATGTGTCGGCCATCACTCGTTCGGTCGGGGCGATTCGCTCCCTGCCCAGAACTGTAACGAATCGAAACGAAAAACAACTTTACACAGCTTCGATCTGCTGGAGTGCGGAATGCGCTCTTTAATTTTTCGCTCCAGTTTCGATACTGTGCTTCTTTTGTCTTTCTGTTTTCGTTATCCGAGGCTTGCATGTAGCCAAACAGCCGCCCCATCAATTGCATCGATCAGCGCATCGTTTCCCGATTCTGTTTTCGAATGGAAAAAAAGTCGAGTGTTTTTTAGTCGTTCGTTTCCGGCCGTTCGGGTTCGCCGGATTTGAACAGGAGTGGCTGTTGCTAGTAGATTTTTGAAATAATCGTTTTATGTGTTTCGTGTTTAAATGTACTCTTTTGGGTGCTCTAACTACCGGGTAGGAGGTAGGTGTTTGGTTGTGTTCAATTCAGGACGTTGCGATCTAAAAAAAACACCACGAACGCACCTCTTGAAACCTTTTGTTCCACAGAATCGAAATGGAGTGTACTATTATATCAAGATTTATTTTCAATTTCTTCAAAGTTTTAAAGATCAATGGGGGCATTTAATTTTTCTCATGTGTCGAATTTTTCTCATGTGTCATCTCATCAGCATCTTACTGGATCATTAGCATACGCTTAGGCAGCGCTCTGGCACCTCTCGAACAAGACATCAGACACGAACAAACCCTCGTGCTCGGTCAGACAGTCTCGAACAAACCAGTCAGACACGGTCTCGAACAAGCCAGCTTGGTTTTGTCTGGCATGTTCGATTCACACGCTGCTATGTGAACCTTGGCGAAAAATCCGTCCCAAAACGTCAAAAAACTGCTGTTTACAATTGCGCGGTGGTTCTTTTTAATAACTATGTAGTTTATGTTACGTTAAAATGTGGAGATTTAACAAAAATATCGGATGAAAGTTGTGTTTGTTATGATGC
Source organism: Anopheles cracens (assembly GCA_002091845.1). Classification (NCBI taxonomy): domain Eukaryota; kingdom Metazoa; phylum Arthropoda; class Insecta; order Diptera; family Culicidae; genus Anopheles; species Anopheles cracens. The sequence goes on from KZ070310.1 coordinate 134,620, forward strand.
TACGGATGACATTTCGACCACACAACAGCCAATTGCCAGAGCACCCTATCGAACTTGTCTTGTTTGTTTGTTTTGTTCGAGAGGTGCCAGAGCGGTGCCTTAGTTTAGTCTTCAAATTTCAACTCGTTTTTTTAGCTTTTTTTATGTTTCAATCACATTGAGTTGCAAGTTGATTCGTATTTTTAGCCGAAATGAGAAAAAGTAATAACAATAATCAGTTTTGGTTTTAATTTTTCTGCTTACAAATGCTCCCAATGCATTTTTTTACAAATCTCGTAACAAATTTCATTTTATTTGTTGGGCTAAAGAATTTCAAACTGATGCTTTTTTAAATATTATAAAACATTATAGTTTTATGCACACATCAGCACGATGTTTTAATACTCACAATGCATTGTGAGGTTTATGCACGCGTCTGTTCCACGTTCTCCGTTTGTACATCAAAGGAAGCTTAGGTATCACGTTACCATCGCAACACATAGGTAGCAAAGCTTAAAGGCGTTGTTTAATTGGTTTGAAGAAAAGCGCAAATGTAATGAGTAGTGCTTGAAAAACATAAAAATCCTCCATACCTTACATATGATCGTCATACTTGAAAAAAAGGAAAGAAAACACAACGACTAAATCCACACAACCCGAAACTTTCCAGCCCGACTGTGCAACGCGAACGCGAGCATAATAGTAATGCTAGAATAAACAGCAGGACTCTTTAAGAGTGGATGCTGTTATTTCATCATTAAAATCTCTCGCCCATTGCCAAATTTGGCTCACGCCGGGACCCATGCGAAATGTAGGCCAAATCGTGTACTTTTGTGTGCGTAGCTGCACCAGAAGCGTCTGGAGTACACATACACACCTCTCACACACACACACGCACATGAAAGCTGCACCTGAAGCATAAAATTGTTCCAATTCCGACAGCGTGTTTGTGTGAGACAGATTGGTTTCTGGCTTTCCCACCTCTTACCACACCTGAAGCATAAAATTGTTCCAATTCCGACAGCGTGTTTGTGTGAGACAGATTGGTTTCTGGCTTTCCCACCTCTTACCGGCTGCCGCTGGCCGCGTACATGCAGTGTTCCTTTCAGCAGCGAACTCCCCAATCGCTTGAAAGGGACATTTTCGCAATGAAACCACCACCACGTTCGAATTTTCCGTCCACCGGAGTGTGTTTGTATTTGCCGTTCGCATTTTCCTTATTTCACCCACTCGGCACGAGCGAGTTTTCGCACAGTTGATAGTCCTTATTTTTTATATCCTTTTACTCTTTCTTTCTCTCACTCGCTGTCTCTTGAAATTGCGACCGAAAAACTGGAGCACTCGAGGAGCCCGCTCGCACCGGCATGAAATAGAAGCTCAGCTCAGCACCCATTCGGGTTTTGCCAGCAATAGGATTTAAGGATACAAAGAAGGTAAAATTATCAAAGCGAAGAAGCCAAACGAAACGAGATTGCATTTCACAGTGAGTAAGAAAGCAAAAGAAGCAATACAAGAAGCAAAAAAAAAATAGCGCATAATGCAAACCAAAACTCGTTTCTTCCGAATGCGCCGGGTAGCATCGCACGGATCTGACTACACGCTTCCAAATCTCGCCGAATGCGGACGCTCGCCTTGGAGTGACATGCTGCCGAGCGGACGGACCGACGGCTCCGAGAGAACGGGAGCCACCCACCGGACTCAACCTTGACGGCGGACCATGAGCAACCGAACCTGCTTATACAGCGGTGATCATACGGTGGTACACAAATGGCACAAACATTCCACTATTTGCCGATGCTATCAACACATATGATATGCTGTGCTTCCTCCCGCAGTCGCGCGCGCCCGGTGCTCTTACTTCCGCTTCCGGACATGGGAGGGGTTTTCTTCCATTTTTTTGTTCGCTCACTGCTGCCTTCATACCATTTCGTTCCGTTCCGAAGGCGTGGGGGAGGGGGGATTGGGATATGCTTTCCGCAAAACCAACCGAACTAGCCGGAAAATCGGCCCCTAAGGAGCGGTAAGGCTTTTCATTTCGGGCCGTTCGTGTCGTCGGGCGATTGCGTGCTTTTTTTTCTCTCTGCACCTCGTTCCCAAAAACAAGGCTTTGCTTTCACAGCCCCTGCCCGTTCGCTGAGGCGGCACGAGTGGAGGTGAATGTTTTGCGAATTGCAAAAACTTTCCAGCCCGACTGTGCAACGCGAACGCGAGCATAATAGTAATGCTAGAATAAACAGCAGGACTCTTTAAGAGTGGGTGCTGTTATTTCATCATTAAAATCTCTCGCCCATTGCCAAATTTGGCTCACGCCGGGACCCATGCGAAACGTAGGCCAAATCGTGTACTTTTGTGTGCGTAGCTGCACCAGAAGCGTCTGGAGTACACATACACACCTCTCACACACACTACTCTCACACACACACGCACATGAAAGCTTCACCTGAAGCATAAAATTGTTCCAATTCCGACAGCGTGTTTGTGTGAGACAGATTGGTTTCTGGCTTTCCCACCTCTTACCGGCTGCCGCTGGCCGCGTACATGCAGTGTTCCTTTCAGCAGCGAACTCCCCATATGTTACGTTAAAATGTGGAGATTTAACAAAAATATCGGATGAAAGTTGTGTTTGTTATGATGCTACGGATGACATTTCGGCCACACAACAGACAATTGCCAGAGCACCCTATCGAACTTGTCTTGTTTGTTTTGTTTTGTTCGATATGTGCCAGAGTGATGCCTTAGTTTAGTCTTCTAAATTCTTCTCGTTTTTTTTTAGTTTTTTTTATGTTTCAATCACATTGAGTTGCAAGTTGATTTGTATTTTTAGCCCAAATGAGAAATAGTAATAACAATAATTAGTTTTGGTTTTGATTTTTCTGCTTACAAATGCTCCCAATGCATTTTTTTACAAATCTCGTAACAAACCTCATTTTATTTGTTGGGCTAAAGAATTTCAAACTGATGCTTTTTTAAATATTATAAAACATTATAGTTTTATGCACACACATCAGCGCGATGTTTTAATACTCACAATACATTGTGAGATTTCTGCACGCGTCTGTTCCACGTTCTCCGTTCGTACATCAAAGGAAGCTTAGGTATCACGTTACCATCGCAACACATAGGTAGCAACGCTTAAAGGCGTTGTTTAATTGGTTTGAAGAAAAGCGCAAATGTAATGAGTAGTGCTAAAAAAATCCTCCATACCTTACATATGATCGTCATACTTAAAAAAGAGAAAACACAACGACTAAATCCACATAACCCGAAACTTTCCAGCCCGACTGTGCAACGCGAACGCGAGCATAATAGTAATGCTAGAATAAACAGCAGGACTCTTTAAACGGATTTGAACAGGAGTGGCTGTTGCTAGTAGATTTTTGAAATAATCGTTTTATGTGTTTCGTGTTTAAATGTACTCTTTTTGGTGCTCTAACTACCGGGTAGGAGGTAGGTGTTTGGTTGTGTTCAATTCAGGACGTTGCGATCTAAAAAAACACCACGAACGCACCTCTTGAAACCTTTTGTTCCACAGAATCGAAATGGAGTGTACTATTATATCAAGATTTATTTTCAATTCAAGTCGTCCGGCAACACTGGAAGAGGCAATTCAGGTGTGCTTTTTTTGTTGTTTGAAGTGTGCTCGTGTGAGTGTGTGTGCTGTGTTCTACGGCAAACACGGCAGCATGTCGATGTTGTCGGTCTCCGTCCGCTCGTAACCCCGGGTTTTAGCCAATCGCACCGGAAACGAGCATTTGTGAAGCGTGGAAATAACATTCCAGCAGCACCCGGCGGCCATTTGACACCTGCTGTGCGGAGAGGCGCTGGATAGTGCGCTGATGTGTCGGCCATCACTCGTTCGGTCGGGGCGATTCGCTCCCTGCCCAGAACTGTAACGAATCGAAACGAAAAACAACTTTACACAGCTTCGATCTGCTGGAGTGCGGAATGCGCTCCACACAATAAAAGTGTATAATTGCATGAAACAAACGAAAGTCGCCGCCTACAAATACAGCTACATTTGCAAACGGCAGCCCCATATTAATGTATTAGCCAGAAACATTAACGCAACCACCATTCGATGGAACAATTTCGAACATTTACGTCAGCTTTATTTTAGTTTTCCCCTACGCCGTGAGATAATAACTCAGCTGCACGCCCATTGGAGGCTTTGGTTGGGTAGGTTGGGGCGATAATTGCGCTTGTAATTTATGCAACCTCGCACTACCCGTGCACAGTGATGTATTCGAGCGTAAAATGGCGCACCATTTTCACACCCGTTAGAAATCATTGGATTGATGGAATGAAAGCTGAACCCTTCAAACCACACAGACGCATCAATCGAGCGTCATGTGCGGGAGTATTGGCTAATGTATGACGCACCGTAACGATGCTTTATTTGTTCATCACACAGTAAACGAACGTAGAAAACGATTGGCCGGTTAATTCTGCGCTTAGTTGTATCACATTATGTTCTGTTTCCTAGAAGCTTCTAATGAGCTTCTAGTTCATTAGCTAGAATCATCACCAAGTTTCGAGAAGCTGCGAACGATACCACAACAAAGCGCACAGGCTTGAACTTAAACCCAATTAGATGGCTAAATTTAGTAGGGTTTAGTAGAACGTAGCGTCGTAAAACCGGTTCTAGTGGGTGTTTTTCAACACCTACACAGTGCGGGTGCCGCTCAGTCTTGAGAAATGAAAACGAACCTTCCAGCTGTCTGTGAAACATTAATATTTTGTGCGTGGATGGCTTTTTTGTGGCAATGTTACAGGATAAACACTGTTGCTCACCATTTTCATTGTTATGGTGAGTTTCGATTTTTTTTATTAGGTTGTTTTTTTATCATATAAAGCATATTTTAGTAACAGAAAAGGTGAAGGAAAACGTCTAATTGAGTGTGTTTAGCTAATAAACCGCTCGATGTTCTAGCTTTATAACCTAAGCTTTATTCATGCAGCAATAAAAAATGCACTCGAGCGCGAATCCCCAGAGCGAAGAGGCATCATCACCCGTTGTGTTACGGTTCGGCGACGAGACTCGAGCTGATAGGATTCGATATTGCACGAAATCGAACAATAAAATAT
>KZ070310.1:163509-184257 GCA_002091845.1 Anopheles cracens
CACGCGTTTGCATATTTTATTGTTCGATTTCGTGCAATATCGAATCCCATCAGCTCGAGTCTCGTCGCCGAACCGTAACACAACGGGTGATGATGCCTCTTCGCTCTGGGGATTCGCGCTCGAGTGCATGGCATCGGATGGTGTGTGTGTGGTGGTGTGCGTGTATGCGTGTGGCTGTTGGGTTTTTATTTTGTTCGTCTCATTGAATAATGCCGGTATGTTTGGCGTGCATCCGGCATGAGAAAGATTTTCCTTTTTATTTTTCGAACGTACGTAATATTCCATGTGGATACATTTTTCATTCCAAATCGAAACCCACCCGCTACACGCTGGCCGTCATTTGATTTTGGGTTTGCGTGTGTGATTCTTCGGGTGGATGAAAAAGCAAACCCCCAAGCACGCAAAAGGCTTATCGCGTACGGGCTTTGATGCCCGGCGGTGGTTGCAACTACATGCATTGCACCGGGATACTACGGTGCGATTGGCTAAAACCCGGGGTTACGAGCGGACGGAGACCGACAACATCGACATGCTGCCGTGTTTGCCGTAGAACACAGCACACACACTCACACGAGCACACTTCAAACAACAAAAAAAGCACACCTGAATTGCCTCTTCCAGTGTTGCCGGACGACTTGAACAATAAATCTTGATATAATAGTACACTCCATTTCGATTCTGTGGAACAAAAGGTTTCAAGAGGTGCGTTCGTGGTGTTTTTTTAGATCGCAACGTCCTGAATTGAACACAACCAAACACCTACCTCCTACCCGGTAGTTAGAGCACCAAAAAGAGTACATTTAAACACGAAACACATAAAACGATTATTTCAAAAATCTACTAGCAACAGCCACTCCTGTTCAAATCCGATTAAAGAGTCCTGCTGTTTATTCTAGCATTACTATTATGCTCGCGTTCGCGTTGCACAGTCGGGCTGGAAAGTTTCGGGTTATGTGGATTTAGTCGTTGTGTTTTCTCTTTTTTAAGTATGACGATCATATGTAAGGTATGGAGGATTTTTTTAGCACTACTCATTACATTTGCGCTTTTCTTCAAACCAATTAAACAACGCCTTTAAGCGTTGCTACCTATGTGTTGCGATGGTAACGTGATACCTAAGCTTCCTTTGATGTACGAACGGAGAACGTGGAACAGACGCGTGCAGAAATCTCACAATGTATTGTGAGTATTAAAACATCGCGCTGATGTGTGTGCATAAAACTATAATGTTTTATAATATTTAAAAAAGCATCAGTTTGAAATTCTTTAGCCCAACAAATAAAATGAGGTTTGTTACGAGATTTGTAAAAAAATGCATTGGGAGCATTTGTAAGCAGAAAAATCAAAACCAAAACTAATTATTGTTATTACTATTTCTCATTTGGGCTAAAAATACAAATCAACTTGCAACTCAATGTGATTGAAACATAAAAAAAACTAAAAAAAAACGAGAAGAATTTAGAAGACTAAACTAAGGCATCACTCTGGCACATATCGAACAAAACAAAACAAACAAGACAAGTTCGATAGGGTGCTCTGGCAATTGTCTGTTGTGTGGCCGAAATGTCATCCGTAGCATCATAACAAACACAACTTTCATCCGATATTTTTGTTAAATCTCCACATTTTAACGTAACATACGGCAGCCGGTAAGAGGTGGGAAAGCCAGAAACCAATCTGTCTCACACAAACACGCTGTCGGAATTGGAACAATTTTATGCTTCAGGTGAAGCTTTCATGTGCGTGTGTGTGTGAGAGTAGTGTGTGTGAGAGGTGTGTATGTGTACTCCAGACGCTTCTGGTGCAGCTACGCACACAAAAGTACACGATTTGGCCTACGTTTCGCATGGGTCCCGGCGTGAGCCAAATTTGGCAATGGGCGAGAGATTTTAATGATGAAATAACAGCACCCACTCTTAAAGAGTCCTGCTGTTTATTCTAGCATTACTATTATGCTCGCGTTCGCGTTGCACAGTCGGGCTGGAAAGTTTCGGGTTATGTGGATTTAGTCGTTGTGTTTTCTCTTTTTTAAGTATGACGATCATATGTAAGGTATGGAGGATTTTTTTAGCACTACTCATTACATTTGCGCTTTTCTTCAAACCAATTAAACAACGCCTTTAAGCGTTGCTACCTATGTGTTGCGATGGTAACGTGATACCTAAGCTTCCTTTGATGTACGAACGGAGAACGTGGAACAGACGCGTGCAGAAATCTCACAATGTATTGTGAGTATTAAAACATCGCGCTGATGTGTGTGCATAAAACTATAATGTTTTATAATATTTAAAAAAGCATCAGTTTGAAATTCTTTAGCCCAACAAATAAAATGAGGTTTGTTACGAGATTTGTAAAAAAATGCATTGGGAGCATTTGTAAGCAGAAAAATCAAAACCAAAACTGCCCGAAATGAAAAGCCTTACCGCTCCTTAGGGGCCGATTTTCCGGCTAGTTCGGTTGGTTTTGCGGAAAGCATATCCCAATCCCCCCTCCCCCACGCCTTCGGAACGGAACGAAATGGTATGAAGGCAGCAGTGAGCGAACAAAAAAATGGAAGAAAACCCCTCCCATGTCCGGAAGCGGAAGTAAGAGCACCGGGCGCGCGCGACTGCGGGAGGAAGCACAGCATATCATATGTGTTGATAGCATCGGCAAATAGTGGAATGTTTGTGCCATTTGTGTACCACCGTATGATCACCGCTGTATAAGCAGGTTCGGTTGCTCATGGTCCGCCGTCAAGGTTGAGTCCGGTGGGTGGCTCCCGTTCTCTCGGAGCCGTCGGTCCGTCCGCTCGGCAGCATGTCACTCCAAGGCGAGCGTCCGCATTCGGCGAGATTTGGAAGCGTGTAGTCAGATCCGTGCGATGCTACCCGGCGCATTCGGAAGAAACGAGTTTTGGTTTGCATTATGCGCTATTTTTTTTTTGCTTCTTGTATTGCTTCTTTTGCTTTCTTACTCACTGTGAAATGCAATCTCGTTTCGTTTGGCTTCTTCGCTTTGATAATTTTACCTTCTTTGTATCCTTAAATCCTATTGCTGGCAAAACCCGAATGGGTGCTGAGCTGAGCTTCTATTTCATGCCGGTGCGAGCGGGCTCCTCGAGTGCTCCAGTTTTTCGGTCGCAATTTCAAGAGACAGCGAGTGAGAGAAAGAAAGAGTAAAAGGATATAAAAAATAAGGACTATCAACTGTGCGAAAACTCGCTCGTGCCGAGTGGGTGAAATAAGGAAAATGCGAACGGCAAATACAAACACACTCCGGTGGACGGAAAATTCGAACGTGGTGGTGGTTTCATTGCGAAAATGTCCCTTTCAAGCGATTGGGGAGTTCGCTGCTGAAAGGAACACTGCATGTACGCGGCCAGCGGCAGCCGGTAAGAGGTGGGAAAGCCAGAAACCAATCTGTCTCACACAAACACGCTGTCGGAATTGGAACAATTTTATGCTTCAGGTGAGGTAAGAGGTGGGAAAGCCAGAAACCAATCTGTCTCACACAAACACGCTGTCGGAATTGGAACAATTTTATGCTTCAGGTGCAGCTTTCATGTGCGTGTGTGTGTGTGAGAGGTGTGTATGTGTACTCCAGACGCTTCTGGTGCAGCTACGCACACAAAAGTACACGATTTGGCCTACATTTCGCATGGGTCCCGGCGTGAGCCAAATTTGGCAATGGGCGAGAGATTTTAATGATGAAATAACAGCATCCACTCTTAAAGAGTCCTGCTGTTTATTCTAGCATTACTATTATGCTCGCGTTCGCGTTGCACAGTCGGGCTGGAAAGTTTCGGGTTGTGTGGATTTAGTCGTTGTGTTTTCTTTCCTTTTTTTCAAGTATGACGATCATATGTAAGGTATGGAGGATTTTTATGTTTTTCAAGCACTACTCATTACATTTGCGCTTTTCTTCAAACCAATTAAACAACGCCTTTAAGCTTTGCTACCTATGTGTTGCGATGGTAACGTGATACCTAAGCTTCCTTTGATGTACAAACGGAGAACGTGGAACAGACGCGTGCATAAACCTCACAATGCATTGTGAGTATTAAAACATCGTGCTGATGTGTGCATAAAACTATAATGTTTTATAATATTTAAAAAAGCATCAGTTTGAAATTCTTTAGCCCAACAAATAAAATGAAATTTGTTACGAGATTTGTAAAAAAATGCATTGGGAGCATTTGTAAGCAGAAAAATTAAAACCAAAACTGATTATTGTTATTACTTTTTCTCATTTCGGCTAAAAATACGAATCAACTTGCAACTCAATGTGATTGAAACATAAAAAAAGCTAAAAAAACGAGTTGAAATTTGAAGACTAAACTAAGGCACCGCTCTGGCACCTCTCGAACAAAACAAACAAACAAGACAAGTTCGATAGGGTGCTCTGGCAATTGGCTGTTGTGTGGTCGAAATGTCATCCGTAGCATCATAACAAACACAACTTTCATCCGATATTTTTGTTAAATCTCCACATTTTAACGTAACATAAACTACATAGTTATTAAAAAGAACCACCGCGCAATTGTAAACAGCAGTTTTTTGACGTTTTGGGACGGATTTTTCGCCAAGGTTCACATAGCAGCGTGTGAATCGAACATGCCAGACAAAACCAAGCTGGCTTGTTCGAGACCGTGTCTGACTGGTTTGTTCGAGACTGTCTGACCGAGCACGAGGGTTTGTTCGTGTCTGATGTCTTGTTCGAGAGGTGCCAGAGCGCTGCCTAAGCGTATGCTAATGATCCAGTAAGATGCTGATGAGATGACACATGAGAAAAATTCGACACATGAGAAAAATTAAATGCCCCCATTGATCTTTAAAACTTTGAAGAAATTGAAAATAAATCTTGATATAATAGTACACTCCATTTCGATTCTGTGGAACAAAAGGTTTCAAGAGGTGCGTTCGTGGTGTTTTTTTTAGATCGCAACGTCCTGAATTGAACACAACCAAACACCTACCTCCTACCCGGTAGTTAGAGCACCCAAAAGAGTACATTTAAACACGAAACACATAAAACGATTATTTCAAAAATCTACTAGCAACAGCCACTCCTGTTCAAATCCGGCGAACCCGAACGGCCGGAAACGAACGACTAAAAAACACTCGACTTTTTTTCCATTCGAAAACAGAATCGGGAAACGATGCGCTGATCGATGCAATTGATGGGGCGGCTGTTTGGCTACATGCAAGCCTCGGATAACGAAAACAGAAAGACAAAAGAAGCACAGTATCGAAACTGGAGCGAAAAATTAAAGAGCGCATTCCGCACTCCAGCAGATCGAAGCTGTGTAAAGTTGTTTTTCGTTTCGATTCGTTACAGTTCTGGGCAGGGAGCGAATCGCCCCGACCGAACGAGTGATGGCCGACACATCAGCGCACTATCCAGCGCCTCTCCGCACAGCAGGTGTCAAATGGCTGCCGGGTGCTGCTGGAATGTTATTTCCACGCTTCACAAATGCTCGTTTCCGGTGCGATTGGCTAAAACCCGGGGTTACGAGCGGACGGAGACCGACAACATCGACATGCTGCCGTGTTTGCCGTAGAACACAACACACACACACACACTCACACGAGCACACTTCAAACAACAAAAAAAGCACACCTGAATTGCCTCTTCCAGTGTTGCCGGACGACTTGAACAACTGCACGCGGCTGCACCATATGCAGATTATTCGGTCGTTGTCGATTTTTCATGTTTTCACCGATGGTGCCGGTGCCGGTGCGGAATCAGCGAATCCGGAAATCAACTATCGGCAAACCCACCGAGGCGGAGGTGGATTTCAGCGGCTCAAGTGTGTAGGAAGGGCTGGTTTTTTTGTTGTCGTTGTTTTTTCACACAGACACACACACCACGCTGCCTGTACCGCTGCGTGTGTTCGTTTTTCTCTTCCTCCTCGTGACCTCCGCCACGGCAGGGGCGTGGAAACGGCCGCGAAGATTCACAAATTGCCCACGGAAGCCAACGCAATCACTTGCGGAAGTTAAGGTCGGATGGGTTGCGGATAGGGTTGTGTTTTTTTTGTGTTTTCACAGCCCGCACTAAAAGCTATCCTGCAACTGGACTAGCGTCGCATCCAAAGCATGTCCCAGAGTATCGTTCCAGACGCCGGGACGGACTAGAATAGTGAGATGGAGAAAAAAAACTAGCACACACACGCCGATGAACGTCGCAACTCGTACGATGTGTGGTCCATCAAAATATGGCCATGTTCCTAATGGATGGATGGAACCGGCACACAGTGGGATAAGGAGTGTTAGCGATAAAAAAACATGGAAGCGTGCCAATCTTAATGGAAATTAAAATTTAGTGTTCGTTCGAGTGAGTGTATGTGTTAAATTGTACATGTTTAAACAAAAATTACGAAATATATTAACAAGTATCAAAAGCATATTTTTGCTTAAAAAAGGAGCAATCCAATATTTATTCGAGATTAAGAATTTAAATAACTCAAAAGTAAGATAATTGGAAACTTAGGGCAAGCTGCTAATAGAATACATTTACATAGGACATTTTACTCATAAAACTATAAGTATAAGCATACGTCGATATGAAAAAGTATGTCGTTATCAAATGCCAAGTGATTCCATGATGCCATGCTTGAAGACATGCGAGGAAGATTTCACCACACATTGATCATTTTGAATAAAATATTAAGTGCAAAATATTCAATGTAAATGTAAAACGAAACACAAGTAACAATGGTTCGAAGGTTGTCGTCTAGAAGGCCGTAGGTTTGTTTTTATAAAGCAATTTTGAAAACCAAATATATAAGTAAGAAATAAGCACTTCCATGTTTTTTCCCTCCGTTTGGTTAGAAACCAGCCAACACTTGCGAAAATGTTCTAAAATAATAAAAGTGTTCGCTAGTCTCCTCGCCCTTATCCCACCGTGCAGCAGTACCTAGATATTGTTTTTTTCCTCCCTTCTGTCTCCATTTCCACATAAGGCCCCTCGTCTCCCGTACCCGTCTGTCTTTATGTCAAGCGCAGCCGAGGACTCCATTCTGCCCGGCGTGCGGATGCGGCAAACATTTCGCCTCGTGATTGAATTTACGTGCAATACCGAACCGTGTGCGTGTACGAGCTGGCTTCTTCCGGCGCTAGTCGTCGGTGATCTGTTGGTGCCGTGTGCGCTTTGGCGCAATTGAATTTCTAATCCATATCGGTTCGACAATTCGATTTGCGCGGGAAGCGCGACAAGCATGACTGCTTAGCGTGGAAAGCAGTAGCAGCGGGATACAAAATACTTGCAACTAAGTACAAATCTGAGCATCTACAACATTTTAAAATTAACATTACACCGTTCAAATATTCCTTTGGAGCAATTTTAGACATTTATTGGCAAATTTTCATAGATTTGTGGTTGATGTTGTAGCAATTGTGAGTTATGGACTGTTTTAACTCTGTTTGAGATATGAACTATTTTTTCTATAATTATTGAACAGCAAGAACTGCTAGAATGATAAGCAATAGCTTAGGATAAATTTAAGTGAATGAACTAATGAATTTGTAAATGAACAATGAACATAAAAAACGGGCAGTAAAAAAGAATCGCAAACTAACCACCACGGGAGCAAGTTCTACCTTTGAAACAACGAAAAATATCACAGTTGAATTTCCTCAATCATCAGTGAAATTTCTACAAACGGTAGCGACCCAAATAAATCCCAAAGCGAATTTAATAAAACCGAATCCCGGTAGCGACCCAAATAAACCAAATTTGAGCAGTCACTTGACAGGCAAGTACTTCAAATTGAAATTTAATGTTTTTTTTTTACATTAGATCACAGCTAATCGGTATTGGAATAATAACATAGGACAATTTTTAATTGCTGCTGAATGGATGGTAAGTATTTTCATCACATTTGCCGAGCTTGGCTTCCAGTGATGTATCAATTTTGATATTGGGGGGGATTTATTTGGGTCGCTACCCTACAAACTCATTTATCATTTATCATGCTTGGCCCAAATTTTCCAGAATGTACATATTGCTTGTTATCTTTTATGTCAGTTTTTATTTTATCAAATAAAAAATTTAAAACTAAAGGTACAAAAATACGTTACAAGTTTAATAAACATAATTCGAAGTTGTTACTGCCATATTCGGCCATTTTAAACTCCTTAATTTTTATAAGTTCATTCAGCTATTTAATCAAGAACTTGTATTCTATATTTCTCCATTTTTGTTTCTATTTCTTTATTTGGCTTTACATGGATTTCCATCCGCCTACAACTGCTCAACTGCTAAATGTACTTAGCCCAGCCCTGCGCGAAACGAACGATAATAGTTTCCATATCGATACAAACGGTTTGTTTGGGATATTAAAGAATGTTCAAACATTAGACCCAACGAAACTACCTAAATTCCCATGTAACATTTAAGCTTCTCTCGTAATGAACTTACCAGTTACTTTCAAAGCCTTCTTACGTTGAGTATTCTGTTGCAATCAAATCACGTCTCTCTTTCTCGCACTCGATGTTCATTAAATACCTCCTCCATATGCTGCCTCGCATGTCTTCAAGCATGCCATCACGGATTCACTTGGCATTAGATAACGACATACTTTTTAAAATCAACGTATGCTTATACTTATAGTTTCATGTCAATATATTATATTAGCAGCTTGCCTTAAGTTTCCAATTATCTTTCTTTTGAGTTATTTAAATTCTTTACCTCGAATAAATATTGGATTGCTCCTTTTTTAAGCAAAAATATGCTTTTGATACTTGTTAATATATTTCATAATTTTTGTTTAAACATGTACAATTTAACACATACAATCACTAGAACGAACACTAAATTTTAATTTCCATTAAGATTGGCTCGCTTCCATGTTTTTTTTATCGCTAACACTCCTTATCCCACTGTGTGCCGGTTCCATCCATCCATTAGGAACATGGCCATATTTTGATGGACCACACATCGTACGAGTTGCGACGTTCATCGGCGTGTGTGTGCTAGTTTTTTTTTCTCCATCTCACTATTCTAGTCCGTCCCGGCGTCTGGAACGATACTCTGGGACATGCTTTGGATGCGACGCTAGTCCAGTTGCAGGATAGCTTTTAGTGCGGGCTGTGAAAACACAAAAAAAACACAACCCTATCCGCAACCCATCCGACCTTAACTTCCGCAAGTGATTGCGTTGGCTTCCGTGGGCAATTTGTGAATCTTAGCGGCCGTTTCCACGCCCCTGCCTTGGCGGAGGTCACGAGGGGGAAGAGAAAAACGAACACACGCAGCGGTACAGGCAACGTGGTGTGTGTGTGTCTGTGTGAAAAAACAACGACAACAAAAAAACCAGCCATTCCTACACACTTGAGCCGCTGAAATCCACCTCCGCCTCGGTGGGTTTGCCGATAGTTGATTTCCGGATTCGCTGATTCTGCACCGGCACCGGCACCATCGGTGAAAACATGAAAAATCGACAACGACCGAATAATCTGCATATGGTGCAGCCGCGTGCAGAGCGCCGGAAGAAGCCAGCTCGTACACGCACACGGTTCGGTATTGCACGTAAATTCAATCACGAGGCGAAATGTTTGCCGCACCCGCACAGAATGGAAGTCCTCGGCTGCGCTTGACATAAAGACAGACGGGTACGGGAAACGAGGGGCCTTATGTGGAAATGGAGACAGAAGGGGAGAAAAAAACAATATCCCGGTACTGCTGCACGGTGGGATAAGGGCGAGCAGACTAGCGAACACTTTTATTATTTTAGAACATTATCGTAAGTGTTGACTGGTTTCTAACCAAGCGGAGGGAAAAAAAACATGGAAGTGCTTATTTCTTACTTAGATATTTGGTTTTCAAAATTGCTTTATAAAAACTAACCTACGGCCTTCTAGACGACAACCTTCGAACCATTGCTACTTGTGTTTCGTTTTACATTTACATTGAATATTTTGCACTTAAAATTTTATTCAAAATGATCAATGTGTGGAGAAATCTTCCTCGCATGTCTTCAAGCATGCCATCACGGATTCACTTGGCATTAGATAACGACATACTTTTTAAAATCAACGTATGCTTACCATCCATTGTACACTTCGAAAATGTTTCGAACTTACGCTCAGATACATTAGCATTGGTCAGCAGTAAAGGCGACTGTAGCAAAAAGCCGATCGTCACGAAATAGGTTCATTATCACGCGCGGTGGTCGCCCCATTTGCCTCCGAACGGGAAAATCATAAAACGTAGCCACACTGTGTGTACGTGAGTCCGCGCGTCTTCCCGTACGGGGGATGCGTTCGAACCCGAACGAATGAGTAATGGAAGAGCCGAGGCGTTCGAAGCCCCACTAGTAGTAGGCGAGATGTACGACGGTACGGAAGCCGGCCAGAATTTATGTATTTATCTCGTGCAATTTATCAGCACTTTACAACTCCAGCCACAACTTCGTTTGCATACATTTGCAGGCGCATGCAAATGAAGCACACACCCGTGGCCGGTAAGAAATGGCTCTATGTCGGGTTGGCTCGGTTAGAGAAAAGTAATAATGATTGGTTCGATGGGCCCGGGCCTCGTGAATGCTGCTCGCTTCCAGCGGCGGCGTCGTTATCCGCGTAAAAAAACGAACCTTCATTCATTACGTAGAAGCAACCTCCTAACATCGCTGACAGAAAACAAACAAACAACAACAAAAAAACGTTACAGATCAAACATTTGCGGTGCTGCGAGGATTTGCGATATCAAAGGATCCGCTCGTTCAATCGGACGATCACATTTGATTTATCGGTCCGACAGGACACCACCGAACCGGCCGGGTGCTGTATGTAATTCCAAGCCAAACTCGTGGGAACGGAAAAAAAATCAGCCCGTATCCCGCTGCTACTGCTTTCCACGCTAAGCAGTCATGCTTGTCGCGCTTCCCGCGCAAATCGAATTGTCGAACCGATATGGATTAGAAATTCAATTGCGCCAAAGCGCACACGGCACCAACAGATCACCGACGACTAGCGCCGGAAGAAGCCAGCTCGTACACGCACACGGTTCGGTATTGCACGTAAATTCAATCACGAGGCGAAATGTTTGCCGCATCCGCACGCCGGGCAGAATGGAGTCCTCGGCTGCGCTTGACATAAAGACAGACGGGTACGGGAGACGAGGGGCCTTATGTGGAAATGGAGACAGAAGGGAGGAAAAAAACAATATCTAGGTACTGCTGCACGGTGGGATAAGGGCGAGGAGACTAGCGAACACTTTTATTATTTTAGAACATTTTCGCAAGTGTTGGCTGGTTTCTAACCAAACGGAGGGAAAAAACATGGAAGTGCTTATTTCTTACTTATATATTTGGTTTTCAAAATTGCTTTATAAAAACAAACCTACGGCCTTCTAGACGACAACCTTCGAACCATTGTTACTTGTGTTTCGTTTTACATTTACATTGAATATTTTGCACTTAATATTTTATTCAAAATGATCAATGTGTGGTGAAATCTTCCTCGCATGTCTTCAAGCATGGCATCATGGAATCACTTGGCATTTGATAACGACATACTTTTTCATATCGACGTATGCTTATACTTATAGTTTTATGAGTAAAATGTCCTATGTAAATGTATTCTATTAGCAGCTTGCCCTAAGTTTCCAATTATCTTACTTTTGAGTTATTTAAATTCTTAATCTCGAATAAATATTGGATTGCTCCTTTTTTAAGCAAAAATATGCTTTTGATACTTGTTAATATATTTCGTAATTTTTGTTTAAACATGTACAATTTTTTTACATTTCCTGCCACCGCTTCAGGGTCAAGCGGTCTCAATCAATTTATCGAAAGTCGAAGCTAATGTCTGGCCACTGGACTACGGTGGTGGTGGTGATGGTGATGGTGGAAGGTGGTTGCCCCGAGCCGGCGGGAGATCGGGCAGATTGCGGAAATGTAGTGTTTTGTTCTTTAAACCAATTCCACCATCGAACTCGGTCTCCTCGGAGGCGATCGAACTTCTGGGAGTTCGGGGGGTTTCGGATGAACTTCTGGGGCTTGGAAGATATTGATCGAAGAATTATTGTGTTGGCTTTGCGGAAACCGGAAGAGTGACCGGATTTTGTCGAGCATGGACCCGGGTCGACAGGCTATCGGATAGGCTGATTGATCGATCGGGCGATGGCGTTCGGTACGGTTAGTACACTATAATTCAATTAATATTATCGCAAAAGGATGCGCTGAGATCATGTCGATCATTTACCATTGCACCTTTTTTGTGGTAAAAAGCGTAAGCAATAAGAAGAAAAAAACAATACGTTTAATGTTTATTTGTGTAGTTTAAAAACAATACACTTAGAAAAAAAAACCTATGTTAGGTTATATTCGATCAATAGTATACAAAAGCGTTCGACTAAAAGATATTCCACACAACCGATAAAAACCAGCATGAAAAACTTCATAAGTTGCGCGTTTTTCATGAGCTGCGACTGATTACGAATCGTCATTAAAAAAACGAACCTTCATTCATTACGTAGAAGCAACCTCCTAACATCGCTGACAGAAAACAAACAAACAACAACAAAAAAACTAACATCGGGGTTAATCATAAATTCTGCTATCTTCCATTAGGAGCCGCTCGGAGCGGTGAAAATCTGCTCAAGAAAGACCCAAACATAAGATACTTTTCCGCTGCTTTCCGCTAGTGGGCGCGCGGCCCTCACACACACACAGACACAACTTTTACCATCTCGGTTTTTTGGCGAATGAAAACTTTGCTCGTTCTTCAGCCATTTTATCGCACCGACAAAGGAGAAACTCCCCGGCCGTTCAACCTTCATGCTCCTTCTGGGTTGGGTGCGGGGTTTCCGTTTCCGGGTACGGACGGTGCGAAAAGTTTCACCCATTGCCGCCCCACCGTTGCCCGGTGTAGCTCGTCCCGACCGTTTGTTTTACATTTCCTGCCACCGCTTCAGGGTCAAGCGGTCTCAATCAATTTATCGAAAGTCGAAGCTAATGTCTGGCCACTGGGCTACGGTGGTGGTGGTGGTGGTGGTGGAAGGTGGTTGTCCCGAGTCGGCAGGAGATCGGGCAGATTGCGGAAATGTAGTGTTTTGTTCTTTAAACCAATTCCACCATCGAACTCGGTCTCCTCGGAGGCGATATTGGGATATGCTTTCCGCAAAACCAACCGAACTAGCCGGAAAATCGGCCCCTAAGGAGCGGTAAGGCTTTTCATTTCGGGCCGTTCGTGTCGTCGGGCGATTGCGTGCTTTTTTTTCTCTCTGCACCTCGTTCCCAAAAACAAGGCTTTGCTTTCACAGCCCCTGCCCGTTCGCTGAGGCGGCACGAGTGGAGGTGAATGTTTTGCGAATTGCAAATTGGTGGGAAAGTTTTTCGAGTGTAATTAAAACTGTCCACCGTGCGGCTGTTTGCCGACACCGATGGGCCAACACCGGCCCGGTTCGTGGGTGCCTGTGTTCTGCTGACGTTCGTACCGCTTGTCGAGCCTACCGCGCGCCGGAAGATGTTGGAGGACTTTTTCTATTTCGGTTTTACTTATTTTCCAAACAGATGGTAGTTCCCGAGGGCTAGAAAATGCATGGGTCGGATTCAACTTGCATTGCTGTAGATAATTTTGTCAAGTCACAAGAAGCTGAAATGTCATAAACTCGTTTGTGACTAACGATATCGACCCAATCACATACTATTTGAAATCTATACAGTCTTTTGAAATCTTTCAGTCTTTTTACAGTATATCATAGTCTTTGGCTCAGGATACAGGTAGATTTTGGAAAAATTCAAATATGCAATCACCTATAGATTTCAGTTTAATGTTTTTCAATTGATTTGTCATATTGCTTCTTATTATCATGTCTAAAAAATAGTAATGTACATGAAGTGATACAAAGTTATCAAAGAATTAGGGACACCTCTCTATCACGGCGACATATAGTTATAAAAACCTTCTTCATGCACTTCTTTAAAGAAAAAAATACAGCATTTAATAAGTTTGCTTATCAACATTTTACCCTAAATTCTGCCAAAGTTCTCGCACTGGAAAGAGTAAAAATATTCCATCTTTTTTTAATTAACTTATAGTCTGGTTTAAAAGGAAAACCTCGTTAAACACCACGTTGAGGGTACGGTTTGATTAGTTTGAATAGTATTTTGGTGATGTGCATAAAGATCTAGATAAGGTCAATTGGAATTAAAGTACATAAAAAGTCTGAAAATACTTTATCACCAATCCGGGATGAACTGATACTTCTCGATAAAGGATTCTACTCTTTTGAGATAGTTTGTGAGCAAGGTTCTAGCTTGAGATCCGATAGGGAGTGAAAAGATATGGTTTAATTAAATGTTTTGAACTGGATTTAAAAATTATAATCAGAAGTAATCATTCCTTTTAAGTTCCAATTTGGAAATCAAAACTGTTTAATTATTAAATCTACTGATAACTTGAGAATCTGACGTTAAAGAACTTAATATCTATAATATAACTCTGTCGACCGAAAAAAAACTCGCTAAAAGCATAGCTAAGCACAAATGTTCCACGTTCCGTTTGTAATTCCAATACTGCCACCCCAAATGTTTCCGTTACTTACACATTTTCCACTTCATACTGTAACGTAGTATCCCGGTGCAATGCATGTAGTTGCAACCACCGCCGGGCATCAAAGCCCGTACGCGATAAGCCTTTTGCGTGCTTGGGGGTTTGCTTTTTCATCCACCCGAAGAATCACACACGCAAACCCAAAATCAAATGACGGCCAGCGTGTAGCGGGTGGGTTTCGATTTGGAATGAAAAATGTATCCACATGGAATATTACGTACGTTCGAAAAATAAAAAGGAAAATCTTTCTCATGCCGGATGCACGCCAAACATACCGGCATTATTCAATGAGACGAACAAAATAAAAACCCAACAGCCACACGCATACACGCACACCACCACACACACACCATCCGATGCCATGCACTCGAGCGCGAATCCCCAGAGCGAAGAGGCATCATCACCCGTTGTGTTACGGTTCGGCGACGAGACTCGAGCTGATAGGATTCGATATTGCACGAAATCGAACAATAAAATATGCAAACGCGTGTGCGGAAGATGCTGCTGCTGCTGCTGCTACGTCGTGCTTGCGTGTGTTGTTTCCAGCTGGCATCATTTTGAGAGATTGAACGTAAATCAGAGCGAAATCGGAACAGCGCTCGCTTGCTGGACGTGCGCCTGTGGACGCGGTGGCTGCCGGTGTAGTTACCATATTCGATATGTTTTTTTAAATATTGATTGGCATGTTCGCACAAGTTTATGGTTACCGGCTTACCAGGCTGGCGCTGTATGAGGATGTCACATCTCGTGCGGATGATTAGAAAACTTGACATATGTTTTTCTACCATTTGCTTTCCATAAATAGCGCAAAAGAACTCGTTGTCGTGGTTCACTTTTAAACACACAATAAAGGTGTATAATTGCATGAAACAAACGAAAGTCGCCGCCTACAAATACAGCTACATTTGCAAACGGCAGCCCCATATTAATGTATTGTTTAATTATTAAATCTACTGATAACTTGAGAATCTGACGTTAAAGAACTTAATATCTATAATATAACTCTGTCGACCGAAAAAAAACTCGCTAAAAGCATAGCTAAGCACAAATGTTCCACGTTCCGTTTGTAATTCCAATACTGCCACCCCAAATGTTTCCGTTACTTACACATTTTCCACTTCATACTGTAACGTAGTATCCCGGTGCAATGCATGTAGTTGCAACCACCGCCGGGCATCAAAGCCCGTACGCGATAAGCCTTTTGCGTGCTTGGGGGTTTGCTTTTTCATCCACCCGAAGAATCACACACGCAAACCCAAAATCAAATGACGGCCAGCGTGTAGCGGGTGGGTTTCGATTTGGAATGAAAAATGTATCCACATGGAATATTACGTACGTTCGAAAAATAAAAAGGAAAATCTTTCACATGCCGGATGCACGCCAAACATACCGGCATTATTCAATGAGACGAACAAAATAAAAACCCAACAGCCACACGCATACACGCACACCACCACACACACACCATCCGATGCCATGCACTCGAGCGCGAATCCCCAGAGCGAAGAGGCATCATCACCCGTTGTGTTACGGTTCGGCGACGAGACTCGAGCTGATAGGATTCGATATTGCACGAAATCGAACAATAAAATATGCAAACGCGTGTGCGGAAGATGCTTCTGCCAAAGTTCTCGCACTGGAAAGAGTAAAAATATTCCATCTTTTTTTAATTAACTTATAGTCTGGTTTAAAAGGAAAATCTCATTAAACACCACGTTGAGGGTACGTTTTGATTAGTTTGATTAGTATTTTGGTGATGTGCATAAAGATCGAGATAAGGTCAATAGGGATTAAAGTACATAAAAAGTCTGAAAATACTTCATCACCAATCCGGGATGAGCTGATACTTCTCGATAAAGGATTCAACTATTTTAAGATAGTTTGTGAGCAAGGTCCTAGCTTGAGATCCGATAGGGAGTGAAAAGATAAGGTTTAATTAATTTTTTTGAACTGGATTCAAAAATTATAATCAAAAGTAATCACTCCTTTTATGCTCCAATTTGGAAATCAAAATTGTTTAATTATTAAATCTACTGATAACTTGAGAATCTGACGTTAAAGAACTTAATATCTATAATATAACTCTGTCGACCGAAAAAAAACTCGCTAAAAGCATAGCTAAGCACAAATGTTCCACGTTCCGTTTGTAATTCCAATACTGCCACCCCAAATGTTTCCGTTACTTACACATTTTCCACTTCATACTGTAACGTAGTATCCCGGTGCAATGCATGTAGTTGCAACCACCGCCGGGCATCAAAGCCCGTACGCGATAAGCCTTTTGCGTGCTTGGGGGTTTGCTTTTTCATCCACCCGAAGAATCACACACGCAAACCCAAAATCAAATGACGGCCAGCGTGTAGCGGGTGGGTTTCGATTTGGAATGAAAAATGTATCCACATGGAATATTACGTACGTTCGAAAAATAAAAAGGAAAATCTTTCTCATGCCGGATGCACGCCAAACATACCGGCATTATTATTGGGATATGCTTTCCGCAAAACCAACCGAACTAGCCGGAAAATCGGCCCCTAAGGAGCGGTAAGGCTTTTCATTTCGGGGCGTTCGTGTCGTCGGGCGATTGCGTGCTTTTTTTTTCTTTGCACCTCGTTCCCAAAAACAAGGCTTTGCTTTCACAGCCCCTGCCCGTTCGCTGAGGCGGCACGAGTGGAGGTGAATGTTTTGCGAATTGCAAATTGGTGGGAAAGTTTTTCGAGTGTAATTAAAACTGTCCACCGTGCGGCTGTTTGCCGACACCGATGGGCCAACACCGGCCCGGTTCGAGGGTGACTGTGCTCTGCTGACGTTCGTACCGCTTGTCGAGCCTACCGCGCGCCGGAAGATGTTGGAGGACTTTTTCTATTTCGGTTTTACTTATTTTCCAAACAGATGGTAGTTCCCGAGGGCTGGAAAATGCATGGGTCGGATTCGACTTACATTGCTGTAGATAATTTTGTCAAGTCACAAGAAGCTGAAATGTCATAAATTTGTTTGTGACTAACGATATCGACTCAATCACATACTATTTGAAATTTATACAGTTTTCATAGTCTTTGGCACAGGATACAGGTAGATTTTGGAAAAATTCAAATATGCAATCACCTATAGATTTCAGTTTAATGTTTTTCAATTGATTTGTCATCAGTAGGCAGTTTATCAGACATCGGCCCTGCCCCGGCCAGCCCCTTACACGAAAGAGGATGATCCTTTACAAAAACCCCTTCGGATGATACCGTGCTGATAACTCGACGCCCAACGCTCCAAAGAGAAATGGGTGGTTACGTGTGGAGCACAGCCTCCGTCCCGGGCATCGTCGGCAGTGGTTGCCCAGGTACGGAGCACAATCATTACAACACGACCAAATGCTCACCACAGCTCCTGCACTCAGGCACAAAAACGGAACTTTCTAAGTCTCCGTGGCTAGCCATCCGCAGTGCAGTTGACCGGCAGGGAAGATTTATGCATATTTCACCCTCATATGCCGATGAAACTATCGCAAAATTGTATCCTTCAGGGGAACGGGCCGGGAGACTGAAGGTCACTAAAGATCGTTCCCATCGGGTTCGATCGAGTACGGTTTCGGTGTAGGCAATGAAGGTTTGATAATCGAAAAGAGCAGAGGGATTGCAACGGAGTTGAGGGATATTAGTCGGTTAGATAGACCCGCACCCGGGGTTGCCGTGCTTCGATAGGATTGCTCTGTCCGACCGACCGGGCGGTGTAACCGTAAGCGCTGGAAGAATACTGCTGGAGTCACGTACCGGAATGTGCTGCTCATTGCTCGAGTGCGGGTCGCCCCACGCCCCGGTGGAAGGTGTTTATTTCAGGCTGCCTCCTGCTGCCAAACTCTGCTCCGGCTACGTTCCATTCTCGAGGCACTTTTGTTTTGCGCTCGTTAAAACTCGTAACAAACCCGGTTCCGTAACAGAGATGCCAACGGGGCAGCGGACCGGGGCACCGAATGCTTCATAAACGTCGAATTATTTGTGATAAACTTTTTTGATCGCCCCCGGGATACCGGTCGCAATGGATGCGCCGGCCCTGGCCGGCGAACACGAACAATCACGCGCAATTTTTCGCGCGTCCTGCTTCGCGGAACTCTTTTTTTGCTGCCCCTGTGTGTGTGTGTGTGTGTTTGTGTGTGTGTGTAGCGTTTCAAGGACGAGATGCTTAAGGGGGGAGACGTGAAAATTACACGAACGAAGGAACGATCTCACACCCGGGGCCGGGAGTGAGCACGGAAGCGATCTCACGGGGTGGGTAATTGTGTTTTCCTGTATCTCGGGAGCCCGGCCACCCCTCGACGGCCGGGCGCTCAGTGCCGCTTCCCCGCTCATCAAAAGAACACATTCCGGGCGTGTCGTTTCCGGAATCCCGCGGCACTTCCTTCCGCGCCACGGTGGGCACGTTTGATGCATGAATGATGTGAAAATTATTTGCGTTTAAATATTCCTTGCGCTGCGGGCAGGGATGGAATACGTTTCAACTTTTGACGCTCACGGCTCACGGCTTTTTCGTGGTGGGGCGTGTTTTTTTTTTCTTTCGTGGCCTCGTGTTGTTTCGTTCGGTTCGTCCCCGTCGTTCGTTGAGTCCCTTCTTTGGCTGTTTGGCTGTTGTTGCAACCCGTTGCGTTGTGGAGGCGAATGTGCGACTGTCGGAAAAAGGGGGAAATCAGTCACATTCCGAGGCGCCTGCCGGAACCGGATACACCGCAAGGCATGGTCGCTTTTTTATCCACTTCCCTCGGGGCGAAAGATGTGTAAGAATGTGGATTGTGTGAGAATATTTTGTGAATGCTTTGGCTTCCCGGGGAATCGAATGGTGATGAATGGTGCCGGGAAGTTTAGCTGGAGAGCGTTTTCCTTGAAAACGGTGTTTTTTTTCCCTTTACAAGGTGGATCTTTATATAAGCATTACTTTAGAGGCTTTTTTGCTGAAATTGACATGGAATTAGTTTGGATGATGTGTTCTGGTATCGACAGTGGGAAGTATTGATAGGATTTGAAACGATTTGGGGGCATAATGATGGGAAACAAGGCAGATCACAATACTATGGTCAGATATTTAACAAACCAAAACACACTACACCTTGTTTTAATTAACTATGCTTTTTTAATAACTCCGTGAACCGTTTTCCTTTTTCCTGGTTGATGATTTTTCCAGCCAAATGTTTCACAAATTGTCAAAAATTTGGATTTTTATAACATATACGACGCACGCCGTGATTACATTTGCTATCGAAAACGTGATCTGATATGG
This sequence comes from Anopheles cracens, assembly GCA_002091845.1. Taxonomy (NCBI): domain Eukaryota; kingdom Metazoa; phylum Arthropoda; class Insecta; order Diptera; family Culicidae; genus Anopheles; species Anopheles cracens. The sequence goes on from KZ070310.1 coordinate 183,309, forward strand.
GTTATGAGAATTAGTTATCATTATACATATCATATATTGTCATTTAGATCAATACTGGTCCGATGATAACGCATCAAATAAATAAATCATATTTAATTCTTTGTTTACTTTCAATGCTCTCTGCCATCTTTAAATCCTTTTTTAAGCAACCTCCAGTAGAGTCAAAACCAGCAAAAAACAGAATTGTTACGAAGGTATCGCTTTATACCGCTCTTTGTGGAGTAGCTCGTCGACACAGCTGAGGCTTTTTTAAATAATCGAAGCTGTTATGTTTTATGTTATATTCGAAGCATTGGATTTTTATATATTCACTCACTCTATCATCGCTCTAGAATGAGACTGACTATTTCACAGGTGCAAATGATTGCAAAATGCATTATATTAACTCAATTAACATCATTATCGTATACATCCACAATCATTATGAATCTTTATAGTGCAGTGATGACCCAATACATCTCACACGTTATCTCATTTAATGAAAACACGTCCTTCTAAGAACACAAATCCTTGTTTATTGTTGAGGGGACGTATTTTTCCAGGTATGTTTTTTTAACCATATGAACAGACCAACCCCGGGTGAACAACGAGCACTCCATTACGGATAACAAAGCTTTTCCCTGCTTTTAAACCATTTTCAAATGAGTGTCACTCTTCCAAGCAGCTTACCTCCGGCGTAAACCATCGCAAGTACATTGGCACCCCGGGAAGTGGTTTATTGTCCGTGTTGGCGACCACCGTTGATGGAAGGGTATGTTCTCACCGCTCGGGCACACACACACACACACACACGCGCGTGAGATTGTTTGCCGAGAAGAAACGAGATTCCGCCGGGCTGAAGCTTAAGTGTAAATCTTATCGGAAAACGCTGTGCGCTCTATGCGCGATAATGTGCGGCGAGGTGTGCGTGGGTGTGCGTTTCGCTGGCGCTGCGGCAAAACCCACGTCT
>KZ070310.1:220933-231527 GCA_002091845.1 Anopheles cracens
CATACTACGCCACACCGCCACACCCAGATGCGCAAAAAGTGCACACGCTGGTTGATACTAGCACGGTCAGGAACCGTGTATTATGCTGCTCCGACCTCATGAATGCTTAATAGTTCGACACTGATGACAACCGTACCGACATGCAGCCGTACCTCGGGGTGTTTACGTGCGGATCGAGGGCTGTATCGACGTGTAACATGATAACAACATGTCACACTGTTCACTGTGCATCGCACCCCTCGCCGACCGATCGGTTCGCTGGCGGCGCAATGGTGAATGTCACATTCGACGGTGGCCACGTGGTGGCGACGGCGTGCACCGACCGGATCTTCAAACCGGTTAATGTTGGGTCGCTTGTGCTTTCGACCGCGACCCCCCCGGTGGGGTCAATCCCGCGGAATATCTGCGGTCCATTTGCCCCCGGACGGATGGACGGGCTCGGGAATCTGACAGACGACTTGACATTTCTCAACGGTCAGACATCCGCCGATCCCCGGACGGACGGGAAGTAATTAGCATTTGGGCGTGTGTTCCGGTGCGTTTTGTTGCCCGATGTGACGGTTTCGAATTAGTTTCTAATGGGATCTGCTCTGGCTCGAAAACCCCATCCCGGGACAATCCGTGCCCTAACTCTGTACTGTTTTGGCTCGATGTTATTCCACTCGATAGAGATGTGTTTCTTTGAACTTAATTCAATCCAATGGCTATAATGACAAATGGGAGCAATTCGATCCCTCGGATCCAATGCTTCTTGTACAGGTGCGTCCGCCAAACCGACAACATATTGCGACCGAATTTGCATGCACCCTATGCCAATATTTATTTCTCTGCAAATGAAAACTTTTCCCGTCCACAAAAATCTGATCATTAAAGGTAACGACAGCGGCCAAACTTGGCACACGGTTCGGGATCTGCTTATCGCATTAATTTCATGGCTCAAATCCAACATCTTCCGTTCGTGCCGGGTGCGGTGTCGCTAATGGAACACAAATACCGAAACGCTCGCGCAGGCGGACCGTGCCAGTGGTTCCAGCGTTTTGAAATTTGCTTCTTTTTTTTTTGCTCCGGAAAAAGTTTTCCGTTTCCCGCAGCTTCGCTTTGTTTAGTTTTCCGTTTTTCCCGGTGAGCATCTCGCACCGGTATCGTAAACCAAACACTAAGCAGTCGACACACAAACAAACACACACATACCCACTCGCCTCGCGCTCGAAGTGGAAGTTCTTATCAGTTGCCGTGCGCGGCCAGGCCAGGTCTTCGCTCGCTGGCATGGAGGAATTATTGGACATCAGCACCGGCCGCAAAAGAATCAAGAGCGCGAGCACACTCGCCCGCCCGATAAGCACATGGCAAAGGAACTGTCGATTTCAGCTTATTTTCTGCTTTTGAAAGCCATTTTTGTGTGTCCGGTTCTCGAAGTGTTGCTTTTTTCTCTCTCTCTCTCTCTCTCTCTCTCTCGCTCGCCTGCTCTGCAACTTCACTATCTGCTGCCTGCGGGTAGATGGGAGCAGTGAAAAGGTATTTCGGTAATGTGTGTGGCTCCCTGTAACCCAACGCTAATGTCCTTTCACTAATGGCCTGGCCAGTTGGTTTGGGAAATGTGAATATTCAAGTTTATTTAAAGAGCATTTCAAAAAACCGCTCGTCGATGTAATCAAAGTCCAAAATTTGAGAACAGAAAGAAACAGAGAAACTACAAGAAAACTCTGCAAGCAGATAGTCAAGACACGAACCCTGGTCGATTCGAAAACCTCGTGGTGCGGGTTGTGTTGGTTCAAAACTCAAATCTTATGCGTTCTGTTGAGTTTTATGGCATTGTAATTAAAACGTTTCTCAGAATGATCTTTGATGACATTAAAAATTAGTATATGATGAAGAACGTTCATAAATATTATTTCGACAACTAATTTAACATAGTCTAATGAACAATTGGGGTCACTTTGTATTATAATATAATATAATTATAATTCGCCTACATCACCATTTGCCAAAACATAATTGAATTCGATTATATCGCACATGTTTCTCGGAGAAAGTAAATGAATCAACACACCCTGAAACAATTTCTTAAATTCTCTTTCTTTTTGATTCCACGTCATCTGTTAATGCGTTTTATCTTTGATCTCGGACATTACATTAAAATTTCCCAAATTGATCACAACAGTAATTTTTTTTTTGCTCCGGAAAAAGTTTTCCGTTTCCCGCAGCTTCGCTTTGTTTAGTTTTCCGTTTTTCCCGGTGAGCATCTCGCACCGGTATCGTAAACCAAACACTAAGCAGTCGACACACAAACAAACACACACATACCCACTCGCCTCGCGCTCGAAGTGGAAGTTCTTATCAGTTGCCGTGCGCGGCCAGGCCAGGTCTTCGCTCGCTGGCATGGAGGAATTATTGGACATCAGCACCGGCCGCAAAAGAATCAAGAGCGCGAGCACACTCGCCCGCCCGATAAGCACATGGCAAAGGAACTGTCGATTTCAGCTTATTTTCTGCTTTTGAAAGCCATTTTTGTGTGTCCGGTTCTCGAAGTGTTGCTTTTTTCATTGTGTAACGCAGCGGCGCAGTGAGCCTTCGTTCTCATCCTCGGGGATAATACAACCCTGCCCGTGGCCTTCGGGGAAATTTCACACAAGACACAAGGGTTATTAAAACGAAGCCCCAACGCCGGGAATGCGTACGGAACGGGAGGATTTGGATTCCGGGCACAAATTGGAGCTGACTTTCATTGATTGGAAGCATAATTGGAAAACGTCTTGTCGATGCGCGTTGAAAAGGCCATTTAGGACTCTGCCCGAGCGCCCGGGACCGGAAGCAGCCGGGTAGGGTAAATTAATTTTCCCACCCGAAGCGAGGGTGGAGCGAGCGTGAGGCCCGCGGGCTATGAGCTCGGTGCGACGGGACGTCCTCATTCTCACGAATCCCGGCGATTGATATCGATGACTTGGGGCGCAAATGGTAGCTGCCCGGGAAGTGACGGCTTCCTCCCAATCAGGTTCGCTTTTGTTTCGTGCAGGCAAATGAAGTGCAGTTAGTCATGCGGGCCACCGGGCGGATTAGTGGCAAGTGTGGGTTACGCTTGGCACAGCACATACGCTGCCGGGACGTGCAGGGTTTCTTTTGTGGAAATTAATCTTTTCACAAGACGCACCTTTGGGAGGACTTTAAAAGCTCGCTTCTTGGAAGACATTGTAGCTTTTTGGCACCGATTAAGGAACTGGCGACAGTTCGACACGCCCGAGGGATAGTGGCGTCATAATTACGACCACTCGCCAAAAAAAAAACCGGACCAACGCTCGCCTCGCTACACGCAGCCACGCCACGGACACGGGCGGATGGCCATTTCGGGCGCCTTTTCCCGAGGGCAATTATACTGGAGGCTGCGCCAAGAGAAGAAAAAAAAACAAAGGTTCTCGACTCATTCTCATCTTCTTACACGCGGGTTCTGTGTTAGCCGGTTGCTGTCATAATTACTACCGTTCCGGAGCCATACAAAAAAGGTGTGTGGAGTTTGGAACGCTTTCGAAACACACACACACACACACACATACAAAAGGACCCGCCGTTTGATTGTGTCACAATTGTGTAACGCAGCGGCGCAGTGAGCCTTCGTTCTCATCCTCGGGGATAATACAACCCTGCCCGTGGCCTTCGGGGAAATTTTCTCGGAGAAAGTAAATGAATCAACACACCCTGAAACAATTTCTTAAATTCTCTTTCTTTTTGATTCCACGTCATCTGTTAATGCGTTTTATCTTTGATCTCGGACATTACATTAAAATTTCCCAAATTGATCACAACAGTAATGAACGTTTTGTGCCGTGTTTCCATTTCTTTTATTCCCCAACCGGTGATCCAAGCTCTCAAGTGGGCAGAGCAAATTACGAAACATTATTCCCGTTCACAACCTAACCTGGACCAATTTACCTAACAAAAACCGGTGATGAATTTGTTCCAACGGGAAAAGGCATAAAACAAGCAACCACTCCATGAACACAATAAAAACTTGCCCTCCCAGCAAATGGACGGAAACGCGATACGAATATTAAGGTGCGGACTGTAGGCAGCTTCCAAGCCCCAATTGATAATCCCGGCTTAGAGAGCGCTCTCGGATCGCCCCGGGCCCGTTGCGAATTATGCGCACAGAAGTGTGCACGTCCAGCTGAAGTGGGAATGACTTACCTGTCACTTCGCATTGAGAACTTCGCACCGCAGCTCACCGAAGTCGGGCCCGACGTCGGACACGGGGCGAATGAAGCGCACGGACCGTCAAACGGACAGGATGAAATATGGCAGCTTTGGGGAATGGCAGCCGGTTCCGAGAAGTGCCGAGAAACAATGGCACCGATTAAGGAACTGGCGACAGTTCGACACGCCCGAGGGATAGTGGCGTCATAATTACGACCACTCGCCAAAAAAAAACAAAGGAACTGTCGATTTCAGCTTATTTTCTGCTTTTGAAAGCCATTTTTGTGTGTCCGGTTCTCGAAGTGTTGCTTTTTTCTCTCTCTCTCTCTCTCTCTCTCGCTCGCCTGCTCTGCAACTTCACTATCTGCTGCCTGCGGGCAGAGGGTAGTGAAAAGGTATTTCGGTAATGTGTGTGGCTCCCTGTAACCCAACGCTAATGTCCTTTCACTAATGGCCTGGCCAGTTGGTTTGGGAAATGTGAATATTCAAGTTTATTTAAAGAGCATTTCAAAAAACCGCTCGTCGATGTAATCAAAGTCCAAAATTTGAGAACGGAAAGAAACAGAGAAACTGCAAGAAAACTCTGCGAGCAGATAGTCAAGACACGAACCCTGGTCGATTCGAAAACCTCGTGGTGCGGGTTGTGTTGGTTCAAAACTCAAATCTTATGCGTTCTGTTGAGCTTTATGGCATTGTAATTAAAACGTTTCTAAGAATGATCTTTGATGACATTAAAAAATCAGTACATGATGAAGAACGTTCATAAATCTTATTTCGTCAACTAATTTAACATAGTCTAATGAACATTTGGGGTCACTTTGTATTATAATATAATAGAATTATAATTTGCCATTTGCCAAAACATAATTGAATTCGATTATATCGCACATGATTCTCGGAGAAAGTAAATGAATCAACACACCCTGAAACAATTTCTTAAATTCTCTTTCTTTTTGATTCCACGTCATCTGTTAATGCGTTTTATCTTTGATCTCGGACATTACATTAAAATTTCCCAAATTGATCACAACAGTAATGAACGTTTTGTGCCGTGTTTCCATTTCTTTTATCCCCCAACCGGTGATCCAAGCTCTCAAGTGGGCAGAGCAAATTACGAAACATTATTCCCGTTCACAACCTAACCTGGACCAATTTACCTAACAAAATTTTGAGCTCCGAGTGCCCTGGGCCAAGTTGGAAACCACCGATCCGATGAAGTCAGGTGAAACTATGCTCATTGCATAACTACTCCCCCTCGTTAAAGGCATGTGAAGTTTCCATACATCCTTCAGCAGAAGTGCAAACCTCCAGAACCTGCCCGAGCACGCGTGGTTTGGGTGGTTTGGGCTGTGCCCGTGGTATCTCCGCGCTGAGGAGGATTATTTTAATCTAGGCTCACGAGCACTCGATCCGATCGTCGGTTGGAAGAGACTCGATGGGATGGTATATTGAGCTGATCATGTCCCGAATCTTGGGCATCATTTAATCGTGCTCAAGCATAGCTGCACAGCATTGACCCAACAAGATCGCGTACCATCGCTGCCACCCCAGCGGGTAGAAAATGGCTGAATAATTGATTAGACTGTCACGAGTTTCCAGCAGCATCGAGCGCTTTCTCGCCGGCTCCCCTCCCCACACTCCCTCTCCTCCCACGGAACGCCTAAATTATGGAAGCCGTGAAAACCCGGAGCTTAAATAATTGATGGCGGTTGAAAAGTTGAAGCAACCGCGTATGACAATGCACCGTGAAATTCGTGCGCCCGCCTTGCCGGAGGAACGGACCGCGGGCCGGGCTGGCCGAAATAATCGCCTCACTTTCGAAAGGTTGTTTGCCAAATTTGATAATATTTCTGCTTCGTCTTGTTCGCTTCGTCGGGTCGTTGCCGGTTTCAGGGACACGATGCCTTAGCAGCAGCGGCAGCGGCAGCGACATCGCGGACAGCATAATTATCGCTCCAGGATTGACCTTAACACTGGTCGCCTTCACTACCCCGAGGGTAATGTGGGCATGAATTAAAAATTTCGCCCGCTATCAGGCCCGCTGGGTAGCTTCTTCCCACCGGCATCTCGATTCGTTCTCGGTGGTGGAACAAATAATCTCAAGCGAGGCCCATGCAGCCGGGAACGGGAGCAGACGATTACAGTTGGTGTTTTATTAATACCGCTCACAATGCGAATAATAGGTTATCACAGTGCGGGGAGTGAATTGGTTCGGCTATCAGCAGATAATGCACGGAAGAATGGATTCCGATGACCCATTATTGCTGCCCGTGCATATGGCAAATACTAAGTAACTTATAGCGTGTATGTTTCGGTGCAGCTGAATGAAGTGCTCTAAGTTGTAACTTCAATTAAGACCGATTTGTGGGAAGTGCATGATCGGAAATAGGGATGATGATTTTCCAAATTGAAAATTAGTTTTTTTGCAATTAAATTTAGCTTTTAGTACATTAAAATATAAAAGTTTTTTTTTTATTATATTTTAGGTTTCATAATCCAAAAAAGGATTAATCATTTCTACTGTCCTCTTGCTTCGAGCCACTATGCATTTTCAATGTAAAGTTCTTCTAGTCTTGGTACAAAATTACAAACGTACAAACTATAAAGATTTTCTTCAAATTTTGAGTTTATCTTGCTTGATTTAACAACATTTGTTGCAAGTTGAAAGTTGAAGTTGAATGAGAAAGCTATAAAATTTAAAGCTCCTAAAGTGAATTTCAGGAAGAAACTTCGGAACAGATAAGCGGTATATAAAAATACTGTGATAAAAACATAAAAAGACACAAATTTTCAAGTAATACAAATAAAAAAAAAGAAACATGACGAAGTGAAAAGATAACAAATCTCAAAATAAAAATAAACCAATGTGGAAAATAGTTATCTTCTATTCGTTTTATTAGCTCCTGTCATAGCATCAGTCGAGCTTTATAATGAGTCCCAAAAACCGGCTTTCTGGAGAATTTCAAAAACAGTTTAATGTCTCCAAAACGAGTAATCCAATAGACTTGTTTTGAGTATTGAGTCCTGTTATGAAAAACAACCCTCGGGAGGATACGAAAAAGAGCTTCTATTCGCTTACTAACTGCTAGAATTCGTTGCACCGATCCGATCAAGCGGAGCATCCCCATGAAACTACAGTGCGATACTTTTTTTATTATTTTAACACCACCCATCATCGGACTATGAATCATTTAAAGTTGATCAGATTACACCAATAACAGCATCTCCTGGAGCAGCACAGTTAACGTGCACAAAAAAATACTGTCGACTGTGTGGAAAAACATTCTTTCCGCAAGCATTGCGACTGCTCTCCAAATGCAGCTGGTGATAACGCCTGCGATCGGTCCTGCGCATGGAACCGTGCAGCTGCACTAGCAGCAACAATAAACACGCCCCGTCGCGCTATTCCTAGAGCCATGTGTCGGTGTCGGGATGACGGCCGCCGCACCAGTGTTCGGTGCGAGGTTACCAAAATTGATGAAACTGCACCGATCACCGAACGAGCGACGCGTACGTACGTGTACGACCAGCCACGTAATCAACATCAGCGCGCAAAAGTAAACAGCCGATAAAAACCGACGATCGAACGGAACGGGGCGCCCACCGGGTGAACCGGGGACGGCAGGCGGGCAGAGGCTTATCGGTGAAAGGCTGGCACTGTGGCCGGCGGTGGCCCATCACAAATTTTCAGCGCACCGCCTGTACCGCCGAATGGCGATGGCCAGGAGATGGCGAATGGCGCGAATAGTTCAAGACAATCGATAGCTGGATGACCTTTCCGACCGACCGGCAGCTTTACGGTTGTTTTATTTCTTCGGTCTTGATATGGAAGCCACGGAGAGATATGACGCTAGACGGAGTCGAGAAGTGTTCGATGATGGCGAGCGATGAATTGCCAAGAAACTGTTCCAAGAATTTGTGTCCATGAAACGAGCCTTTGCAGAGAAGCTCATTCAGTTGACTTTTTTTCAATCTAGTCATCCATACCGGAAGGTAATAATAACAATTATCTAATTTGTCTCATCTGTCCATGAATTGCCTATAAATTGATCAATTTGAGAAAAGAGTTGAAGAAATTAAACAATTCGACCAGATTCTGCGAACGAAAAGTTAAGGTTTCATACACTTTTGCCTAGTAAATGTAGGCAGTTTCACAGAACCTGCACAGAAAGTTTTTCAATTATGTACAACAATAAAAAAGCACACATAATTCAACGACCTGCCTACTGAACCACACAACATATCTCGCGAACAGCCGGAGCTTACATTTCGGGAGAACGAAACCCAGCGACACACGGGCAAAAGAGCAATGACCGAGCCGGCCGAATGCAAACAAATCAGTACGCCCTATCTATCCGTCGGTGTAATCACCCAAACTACCCACCGACCAACCACTCCATCCCCCTCCCATTGCTCTTCCGCCCAGCAGTGGAACGGAAACTAAATAACGCTGGACGCGCGTCAAAAATTTCTCGGACTTTAGTTCCCGTCTTATCGCCGTCTTACCATCGTCATCGTCCGGCGACCGGCGCGGTATAAGGTTCGACGAAATAACCATTCAATCAGGAAGATTAAAATGTGCCCCGCCAGTTCCGGAGGGGGGAAGGGAGCTCGGCGAAATTGCAGTCACTCATTATGGAAATCAAACTTCAGCTACAGAGATTTTCCACTCAATCAATCAACCGAGCGGAGACAGCTTTTCCAAGCTCCGGTTCCGTTCGCGGGCTTCCTTTCCGCGTCTAGCGCGGATCTAGTTTGTCCTGTTTGGCCCGGTTTTAGATCCACTTTCTCCCATTCCGTGCCTCCGTAACCACCACAACCTCTCCACCCTGCTGTATGGAGTTTTTCTTCTGCTAGACGACAAAATAAATGGTTTCTCGAAGGTGGCGGTTCCTTCCACCGGGGCAGACCGGACCACAAGCCGGAGATTGGCTGCCCGAGCTTCCCAAGCGAGGGGCCGGGCCGGGCGATTGATTAATGAATCGGTTGTAATTTAATACGGGATTTAATTTCAATCACTCAATCCTCGGCACAATCCGGAGGGTGCGCACAATCCCTTTCCTTTCGATAATCCAACCGGGCGCCGTTCCCGGTGCGTACTTCAACAGGGAGACAACGAGATCGCCGGCTGCACTAGGCCGGGTACTACAACTAGACTAGGATTGTAATTAATTTAAATGGTCGCTAACGGAGAGAGGGCACGTGAAAGAAGCATTCCTCTCGTTGCACAATGATACGATATTAACGAGCCCGCCGTTTCTTTACGCGCACCCGTAAGCATCCGTTTTGTCTTTGCCCTCCAGCAGCGGGTACGGCAGGGTGGTGCTGAAAAACGGTTGCCCTGACATGTTGGGAAAGCGCTAAGTGATTGAGCGATTGCAATCGGACAAGGGTTCACCGCCCAGCACACTCACGTCGTCCAAGTAAACATAAATCTTCCTTCAATGGAAGCTTCATTCTCGCAGGAGTCTTCGTTTCTCTTCCATTCTGCTTACTATCTCCAGGGAGCATTGGTGTATGGCAACGGTTACCCTTTCGGGATAAAAATGGTTCTAACCCATTGCAGGTTGAACTTATTTTTCATTTCAATGGCAGGCATTAATCAATTACTATCAATTAGGCACCGTTGCAACTGCTGTAGAACCGCCGGCAGGCTTATAATTGAAGAGGTTTGATCTATGGCAAGTCGATGATATCCGTACGGATTTTCATGCTGCATTCGATTCAGTTGAATACTTGCTTCCGCAGATCAACAGTTGATTGATCAACAGGCTGCTAGTAAAGCAACCTATAGTTGATTTATCCGACTGCCTTAACCTGCAAAACCGTCAGATATACAACAATCCGGATTAATTAATCCATGTTGATTTAAAAAAATATATAAATATGTATATATAAACAACAAACAACAACAAATACACCTTCTGGGCGCAGACACCAGCGCTAAGCGAGTACTGAGAACTGAGAGAACTGAATTAATGTGGTAAAGACCAATGTATATAGCAAAATACCAACTAGGCTGAGATTATATGATGAAATCGAATCAAACCAGTAATTGCAGACGTAGACATCCAAAGAACATTGTGTTGAGAGAGATATATAAACATATGAGTATTGTATTTCATGTTTTTATAATGATTTCCACAAAAAGCTAAAGAAAACTAAGTTATATTACTTTTAGTACAAAAAATACAATCAATTAGACAGCTCGCCAATCGTGTTATACCGAATTGATCCCAATAGCGTACAAATGTCAAGAAACTTAACCAGCGTAGCGAATCACGATGCCGATCACAAATCACTACTACTCATCAGATTTGTAATGCACTTTACGTCAACATATGTATAGTCATCATCAGCGCACAACTCCCTGTACATCTATGCCGTGGATCATCTAACTGCCTTTGTT